>JAUYWG010000012.1:1731995-1757367 GCA_034779775.1 Enteromius afrohamiltoni
AACTAACACACAATATAATTATGTTACTTATTACTAGCTTATTTAATATGCAATTGAAATGTTTTTCATCAGCATTCAACAAAAGTCTTCCTCTCTGTCTTTATTATTGTATCTGTGTCGTGGAATTCCCTTTTCTTATAGAATTATACTCAATATAAACTATATTGTTATCTTTGTTTCCTTGGTGTGAACAACTTCTTAGAAGATCTCTTCCAAGGCTTAGGTTTTAAAATAAACAAATGTGTCTTTATTTATATCCTGTAACGGAGAGAGGGAGATAAATAGAGGGCAAAAAAATGGAAAAAGCATTGACCCTTTACCGAGGTTTAAGGTGATTAACCAGTCATTAATTTTATCTGACAAAACTGTGAGCTGATAAGCACAGTGAGGTGAAACCTATTGACATAATAGAAGCAGAGCACAGGGTGGGCAGACACGCAGCCAACAATTCTGCAAACAGTGGACAGCACAGTAAGGACTCCCGTTGAGAGAGAAGGAGAGAGAGAGAGATTTCCATCAAATTAGTGAAGCAGACATTCTTTGGCACGTACCACATCAGTTATGTCAGCTTCTCTGGTAATCTTGTTTGAAATTGAATAATCTAATTTGCTTTAAGTTATGATGTTCCACTAATTTTCCAGTCAAGGCACTTCCATTTTGTTACCCCCATGCTTCCTCATTCCTCTTGTTCTTCTATGTCTCTGTGATTACGCTGATGTTTGTTACTTTTCCACAGAGTCCAGACATTGATGAATCAGGGATTTCTTTCAACAATAGCACTTTCCAGAGGGGTTCTTTCAGAAGAGTGGCAAGGGAAAAGACATAGTGAGCAAAAGCAAGACACCTAAGAGAGTCTTCTATTTGGAATAAAAGTACAAATACAAAAAAGGACAAAAGCATCTAAGAAAAAGTTAAAAAGCAAAGGGACATGGTAGAACTGAAAGAGAGATTGAAGATAAGGTTGGAATATATATATAATTTTTAATATATAAAATGTTTATAACAATGACATATATAATTGTTAATGATGATAATTATTATTTTTATTGTTATTATTGTTAAATATTAAACAAGTGGTGTTTCACACATCCACACAATATGCATATCATTTGATAGATCTCCACATACTGAGAAACTTTGCCTCAAAAACCATTGCTGTCAATCAAATCGTTCATTAATTATGTTAAAAACCTACTTTTGCTAACTAGTCCCTGGTTTTTCGCTCAGTCTTGATCAAATCACTTGCTATAATAATCCGTGGATTCTCTAGATCAGTAATAATTTAGAAATTTGTTCATTGGTTAACTATAATTGGCTCATTTAAAAATGGGGCGTGGTCGCAAGAAACCAAATGCCCTTAAAACTAAACAAAAAACGTTACGAAATTTAGTAAAAACATGTAATAGAAAATAACCTCAAATTTTAGAACATGTTCATATATTGACACAGACACTAGAACTTCATATCATTTGATAGATCTCCTCATTCTGAGCAACTTTGCCTCAAGAACCATTGCTTTCAATCAAATCGTTCATTAATTATTCACAAAAAAGTTAAAAAACTACTTTTTTAAACTAGTCTCAGGCTTGTCACTGGATCAAACCAATACAAAACAATTCATTGGACTCTCTAGATTAACAATTATCAAAAAAAAAAATATTAATTTCAAACTCTGGTTACTCATGGCCGCATATACTCAAAAGCCTATAAAACCTAAACAAAAACACAAAACGTTATGATACTTGGTTAAAACGTGGCAGATGTGTCTTGAGACATTTCACAGAGCTCAGACTATAGGTACTGTAGCACTATAAGCACTAAAAAGGCCTCAAAAGCACAACATTTCCAGAGTAAATGACCTTAAATCCCTCACACATTGACTTTTAGACTACATCTTCAAATAATATCATAGATCTCCTCGTTCTGAAAAACTTTGCATCTGGGATTCATGATGTCAGTTAGTAGACTTCAACGAACCCAATCGGCCCATTTCAATATTCGTTGAAGCATGTTGAGGAGTTCCACAGAATAACAATCACCCTCCATTGAGACATTTGAAAGATATAAATTCTCAAGAACAATTAGCTAATAACAGACATGAGAGGCAACAGGGACCAAGAAATCTCAGACCACCTAAAGGACTGTCATCTCTGATTGCTCAATTACACATTTTGCCAAAGGACCTTCAGTTTACAGGCATTGATGGTGCATAGATCTTCCAGCAGTAATTTGTGTGTGTGTGTGTGTGTGTGCGTGTGTGTTTTTTTTAGTGAAAGAAACTATGAGAAAGTCACACTTCAGCACACAGCAGCTGAGGGGCATGGCAGAAGAAAGAGATACCGAGACGCTGCTGGCGACTGGCGTATTTTGCCTACCAATGGCAGTTTTGGGGTGGGGAGCGAGGTAGCTTGGGGAGTTCATTTGTCCATGAGCTCACCATCCGTGCCAGATCTGCAAGAAAGACAAGCGGCAAAGGGAGAATCTCTAACAAGCTGAGAAATGAGACCGTGAACGCAGGGGCGGATTTAGTGATTTTGGGGCCTCAGGCAAATACAGGAATGGGGCCCTATATTTGCACACATTTACTGTTAGTTGCCGCTGCACAATGGTGCCACATAGTTATGTCCAGTGTTTCTACATTTTTCATGTGCATATTATTATGGGATTCTTTCATTAACATTACCATTTATTCATTTAGCAGACACTTTTATTCTTTCATGTTGTAGACCACGAAATAGCAACTGATTTACAGTTGAGATGCAAGAAGTAGTAAGAAGTATAAATGATTATTCTTATACTCTAAGAGTACTCTAAGAATATATTGTTCTAGAATTCTTAATAAATCTGTTTTCATTGATACTGTTTCTGTTGTCATAAAACAAGATGAATATGAAATAGTTACTGAATAGTGACTTATGACTATTAAAAACTACATAACCTTCCAAGATGTTAATCCGCATAAAATAATGACAATAGATGTGCTTGCATGTAAAATTAGGCCGCATTTACAACAGTGCGTTTTTGTTTTAAATGAAAACGATCCTCGTTTACACTGGCGTTAAACCAACCCCAGAGTTAAACTAAACTAAAACAGGCTCTGCAGAGTTTTTAAAAGTGTGAGTTTTTGATGGTGGAAAACACTGGATTGGTGTAAATGATACAGTAGCAAAAGTTATGCTTTTTAAAACTAAAATGCACCTGTGTAAACAGGGCCTCAGATGAGCAACATATCTGTGTTTCAAGAACGTTCAACTCGGACACGCAGACGGCTGTTAATAATAAACACTGTAAATAGCAAATGTTTGCGTGTCTCATTTATGAAAAGCATTTTGGGGGCCCCTTGGCTTTTGGGGACCCAAGGCAGACGCCTATCTTTACCTACTGGGTAAGTCCACCCCTGCATGAACATGAAGGAGCCTAGTATATTACACTTTCTTCTCTTCAATCTACAAGTTGCCAACATACAGAGCTGAAATTGCAAAGCGCTGCCAAAACATCCAATCTGCTAAATAAAGTGAAAAGATTATAAAACACTGTAAAAAAAAAAAGGCTAAATAAAGGTTCACTCTTTATAAACTCTTCTGACATCTCTATTGAAATGTATCATGCTTAAACAACCCCAAAAAGCAGAGAGCAAATCCAGATTTAATGAATATTATCTGTAATTTAACACCTTTTCATGCTTGTAGCTTTGAAAGGGGCTTTGCTGCAGAGTAAGCCTTTTCCCACATGGTTGATTTCATTTGAAGTTGCCATAATCTTTGTGTGCATTCCTCTGAGTCTACCTTTGCCTGAAATGTGTCAAATGTTCACTACAGAAGTTACTTTTTTGAAAAGTATGTGACAGGGAGTCAAGAATCCACAACAGAAGGTTACTTTCTACGCTCACACATACTTCTGTAAGATTAAAGTTAACTGAAGCTTAAAAGAACCAAGATGCCTTGTGTGTCTCTGAGAGATGATGGTCAAAGCTACTGGATTTCCATAGATGAAAACATGTTTCACCCGTGCCCAAAAAACAGACGTGGAGCAGCGGCCTCAAAAATGTAACCTCATATGGATGATTTAGGTGAAACCAAATGTTTAAGACACCTAATTAAAAAAAAACAAAACATATTATATAGATACAATATACATATTAGGCCTATTTAAATATGAAAAATGTGCTTTTGCACTTACACAGACCTAACAGACTCTATAGATTTTCAAACACTGCACCAGAAAAGGACTTTGACTTCTGTGATTAGAACTGCAGGAATCAGTTGACTCTGTTTACCACGGCCTGAAAATTAATAGAGCTGTGTTTGTCTAATAAGCAGTAACAAAAGCAAGCTTCTCGGTCCAAAAACACAGCACAAACTGTTTAGTTCACTGGTGGCGGTGACTATGGCTGGCTGTTTCTTTTATAACACCAGATGTTTAAAGAAAAGCAGAAGGACATAAACACACCAGTGTTTTTTTTTTTTTTAAAGCCAGTTCTGAAATAACAACCATGTTAACCCTTAAAAAGCTTCAGAAACATGCAAATGAGATCTACAGCTGGTACATAGTGTGACTGTGAGAGTCGCGGATCACGGGTCAGCCCACGACCGGCCCTCCCTGATGAGCTCGTTAGCAGGCTGAGGTCTGCCACGTAGGGGGCCATTTGCTTGACTGAACTGATTGAGAATGTGGGCATTTTCCTTTGTCCATCAATAACTGCCCAATCAGTGCTGAAGCGAAAAGCTGTCCGCACTGCAGGCACTTCACTAATGTCCCGTAAATGTGAGGCTGACTGATATGAATGCAATTGAATCTTTGACAGCTCAAATAAAGAAAGACCAAATTAAAGGATATGGGTGAGAGACAGAAGAGATGAAAGGGAGGAAAGACATGAAGAAGGAAAGAGGGAACGCAATACTGAAACATTAGACTGCTTAGATAATAAACAAACAGAAAGAAACTGGAGAAAAAAAAGACAACAGAAAGGAAAAAAGGTAGGAAGAATGAGTGCACTAAATCATTAGACTGCTCGTAACGAAATGGTGAAAAAAACATTTTACACTGTTCATAAAATGAAATAAATAGTGAAAGAAAGGACAGCATAAAATATTGGACAAAAGAAAGAAATAAGGGAAGAACAAATTTAATTCTAATAAACCAAATGTATGGAGGAAAGGAGGAAGGGAGGAAAGCAGTACTACTGAACCTTGAGTTAGTTGGTCAGAAAGAAAGAAAGAACACAAATGTTATATCAAGAAGGAAGGAAACCCCAACATAATGTCTATAAACGCCAATGTGTAAAGATATGTTTAACTTAGTTATAAAGTGCTTCATGGTGCACAATGTGCAGTCAGAGCACAGCTGATAAGAGCTATATAGATGTCACCTGACAACTGAGCTCAGTGTTTTAGTCCACTACTGCAAGACCCAAGGACAGGCTTCACACCGAAGGTCAGAGAAAATACCGCCAAGCGTTGAGCTCTGATGGCCACTGGATCCTCTCCCACTCAACAGCCTATGCTCGGGGCAGGGTCACCCATCAAGGGTGTCCTCCCTCTGGGCCATAACACCATCCAACACAAACATGGAGAAAAAAAAAAAAGAGAGAGAAAAACACAACCATCTAATGTTCGTGTCACCTTCAAACTCCAAACCCTCCATACTTAAACATCTCCATGAGCTCACTCAAACGCACACTCTGGAACTACTTAAGTGCAGTAATAATCAAAAATATAACAGAGGAGCTGACAGAAAGAGGTGAAGATGAAAATGCATGTGCATGCTGTTTTTTGACAACGTAAACGTCATCCACATTTTTAATCAAGTAGCAATTTGCATGTAAACACACTTTAAGAGAAAGCAAGATGTTCATCAAGGTCTTGGATGTTTAAGAGCATAGAGTGTTAAGAGTGTGCTGTTGCCACAGATTTAAAAAAAAAATTATGTTCTTGTGTTCACAAGAACAACCATTCAGAGATGCCACAACTGGCTCCAGCTTAAACCCCTGTGGTTGGGACACCTGTGTCCCAGCAGCATCTGGGATGGCTCCGAATAGATGACAAGGCCAGCAAAGAGATGTAACTAAGAGTGACGGTGTAGTTCTGGCTGCCTGGAAACACCGGCAGGGGGGTGGCTGTCTTTCATAGCGGGACCAAACGGCTTCACCATCCAAATCAGCTTGTAAAACACACAGCCAGATGTCCATCTTACTTGCACAACAACAGCAGTTGCAGCTTTCATACACATTCTGGTAACAGTTACAATGATCTCAGTAGGGAAGCTTACCTGCCAGCTCTATAAATAAACTGAGAAACACAATTTCCATATATTATAGAAGATGATATTCTGAAGAATACTGTATTTCGGGGGAAAACTGTCAAGTTTGTCTATAACTGTCACCAGTCATCAAACCAAAAATGGCTTTTACACGTAACAGGATTTTATTTTTTCTGACAATTTCAGCCTGCTGCTTAAACAGGTTTATAATTTACTACTTGTCATTTGACAGATGCCTAATACTTAACCTGATGTTAAGTATGCATGAGTCTTTCTCAGCAGTTTTGGGCTTGTATTCTGAAGGTTGTATGTTCCACTCCCGCATGGGATGATCCACAATCCATCACCATTATGTCACTCCAGGTTTACTGTGCATGTAATATAATTAGTCCGAAAGTACCTGCTAAATGGCAACTAGTAAACTAGAAGCTTTCTGGTCTGGTCTAAAAAAGACAGGTTTAAACCCACGCATGATGATACATAAGGTAATCAACGTTTTCCAAGATGTCATTATAAGTGTAACATAGAAGCTGCGGTAGAATTGTAAGCAGACAAGTTATAGTTTCAGAAACAAAGAGAATTGTTTCTGCTTGGTACCTTGCAGAGGAAGCTGATATTGAAGCCGAATGTCTGAGCATTTCTGGAGCCAGAGTTCATGTAATTCCCGACCAGCAGCACCAGCTCCAGGAGCATGCTGAAACCTTCGCTCTTCTTCACCTCTTCGCATGCGAATGTCACGTTCATGATGTCTGGCCGGATGTTATTCACTTGCTCCTCAAATGTCAGCTTGAATAGGATCCCGTTCAGTCGGGGGCGCAGCATCTTGACTGAGCTCATCTGAAATGGAAAGAGAACATAAACTGTAATCATCACAAATGTTATTTAGAGGATTTGAAATTGGTTATGGTATTCATTTGATAGCTATTTAACTTGGCCTAAAGAAAAAAGAAAAAGCAGCAAGTTTATGCATTTTTATTAGAGGTTAATAAACTTTTTTTTTTTTTTTTTTTTTTTTACTTTTAATACTGCACACTGATGAATCGCTCAAAATAAAAGCAGAAAACAAGGTTAAATACGTCGAAGTCATGGCACAGTTACAAATAAAAGCCCATAAACAAAATTAAGAAGTTACTTTACAATTGTGTTAATGCTGTAAACATGAATTTTGCTACAAATCTTGCAACAAATAAATGTCAGATGCTGTCGTTCACCTATAATTACATTTAGCTGTAATAACAGCAACAACATAACTGGTTTGGTGCTGTAGTGAGATGACATTTCAGTTAAAAGACAGCGAGGAGGAGGAAAGGAAGGAGCGAGGAGACAAAACAACAACAAGGATCGTACAGGAGCTGCTTGTTGAGGAGGGCGACCTCAGACACTCTCGCTCCAGATTTCTGCATAATCTGACGCTCACAGGCAGCCCAGAGACACAGTCAGGATGTACCATTACTGCTCACATTTATTCATCTTTATGAGCAAGTTGGCGATCAAAAAACCCTGAGTCGGCCCCACGCCCCCGTTCACCGCCTCACCCCACCTCCTCCCTGCACATCCAGATTTGATTTCTCTGTATAAGAGGAAATCACAATAAAAGAGGGTGAGTTGGTGACAGCTCTGGAGGGAGACAAGCTGAGAGTGACTTATTTCCCCAAGGAGCAGTGCAAGGTGGTGTTGATGAGGTGCTTCCACAGCCTGCCTGTATATTACCCGCCTTGAGCTCAGTCACAGGAGGAGACTGTCACAACGTGCTTCATTACGCCCTCCAAAGACACAGGTAGTGAAAGACACTACACAGAGAGAGAGTGAGAGGATTGTTCTGTTACCCAGCGCTGAATTGATTTCTGTGTGAATCTGCTGTCAAAGGCAGGTTTTGTCAGATGCGCCATAAAACCAGTAAAGGAATGTATATGTATCAACCTAGACAGATCTGTGCAGGACAGGACAGCATCTGACTGTAAAGAAGACTTCTCATGTAAAAGAAAAAGGAAAAATGTAAATGCTTAAAGAAAATTTTTGCCTTAATTTGTTTCCACTATAACGTAATTCTAAACCCACCTGACAAAAAAAGAGGAGCTGTTCTTCTCTATACAATGAAAGAATGTATCCGAATGTTGATTTATTAGATTTATTACTCTTGCTCACAGAACTCACGGAAAACCAAATGGTCACCGGTTGTCATGACAACAACAAAGTTTGTGGAAGCTGCCTGCACTTCCATGCAAGATCCATGATAAAGCAAATTCATAGTTGAATAACTAAACAAAGGTTTTATTTATATGGTAACACTTTATAATAACTATCTGTTATAACTAGTTAATAAATCATTAATAAACTGTTAGGTAATGGGCTATAAATCACCTGTTAAATAATAGTTAATAGTTTGTTAATTATTTATAACTAACCATTATAACTAGTTAATAGGCCATTAATAAACGGTTATTTAATGAGTTATGAATAAATTGTTAATAGTTTAATTATTTATAACTGTGCCTTATAGATAGCCAATAGATAACTTACAAGCTGTTCGTTAACAAGTTATAAATGACTTGTTAACTGTATTTTAATGATTTATAACTATACCTCATAATTAGTAATAGAGCATGAACAAGCTGTTATTAAATTACTTACTAAAGACTTGTTAAGTATCAGTTAATAGTTTATATACGTTATTGGGACGTTATTCTAAAGTAGCAACTATTCTTTATTTATTAACTGTTAGTTAATGAGGAATAGTTGCAACTTTAGAATAACGTCCCAATAACATATATAAGCTAATAATAACTAACACTTAACTAATATATTAACTAACACTTTACAGATCAGTTGTTTATAGTTTGTTAACCATCTACTAATACCAGTGAAACTTAGTAGTTATAAATCATTAAAATACAGTTAACAAGTAATTTATAACTTATTAACGAACAGCTTGTAAGTTATCTATTGGCTATCTAATAAGGCACAGTTATAAATAATTAAACTATTAACTGTTATTTAACAACTCATTAACTAACAGTTTATTAATCATCTATTAACTAGTTATAACGGATAGTTATTATTTAAGGTATACCTTTCTTAAATCTAAAGAGCAAATAAATCAAGGAAAGAAATCCGTATATATGTATATATCATACACTGTAATTGACAAGCAAATGAGGTAAAAGTTTTGCTTAATTAGTCAAAAATAAATAAAAATATCTTCTCTAACATCTCTCTTTTTTGTCGTCCCATGTAATAAAGTAAATGGGGGCTTGGTAGGACACAGAGTGAACCATTCCTTTAATCCAGGTGCGAGTCACATCATGTGTAGACTAACTGATGTAGAGAAGAGCTTAAATATTTGAGACAAAGCCATGACAAAGACCAACGTTAATGGGATTTGGTCAATATAGGAAGAAAGTCTAAAAGCCCTTCCAGTTTAAGAACTCAGGACCTAATCATGCTCTGTAGTAAAATAAAGCTCTGCCTCACTCTTCATTATTCATCAAAATCATAGCTTCTGTCAGTCACAACCAGGCTACCAGATTTGACTTGTCATAAAAAATGCCCTTTATATTCTTGGCCTTTTAATTATACATTACTGAGTCTCTTTATATATTGAATAGCGCTGATCCTGCATGGAGCCTGAAGGCAGTCTTCTTTCTCCAGCACACACGATCTCTCTCTCTCTGTGCCTAATTTCCCACTGCCCCCCATTCTGCTTTTCAACTCAAAAATCCTTCACAGAAAAGTAGAGAGCTATTGGTGTGAACAACAACAGAAATGGGAAAGAGGGTGATTTTGGTACCAGGGAGAGAGAGAGAGTGGAGGAGAGAAACAGGCGGAAGTGGAACAGAGATGTGTGAAGGGTTATGCGCTGGAGTGTGACGAAAAGTAGAGGAAAAATAGCGAACCGGAGCCAAAGGAAAGAGAACGAAAGAGGAAGAGTGGAAGAAAAGACTAAGAAAATGAGAAAGATAAAATCGATAGGCAATTGAAATGCGTTTTAGTGTGAGATTCCCTCTTTTTCACCAAATTATTGGTGTTGGTGCTAAGCCCAGTGGTTGGCTGTTGATTACAATGGTAGCGAACACGTTTTATGTAACTGTTTTGCTTGGTCCTCTTCAATAAAACGTGTAGAATAATTCCAAAGTGGGCATCGGGGTCTGACACCTGCAACACATCTGTGGAAATAGCTGTGTCCAGGTACTGACCAATAACGAAACATTCAGAAACCAAAAACCTTTTTAACTGTTAAATTACAGAATTGCTCGAAACAGACGGTTGTTCATTGGTTGTGTCATCCATAATAATTTACTGATGATTTATTCAAATGAAAAGATAAATAGATTGTAGATTGTAGGGCAGATACTTAGCTCACTGGATGTATCGCACTGAAAGAACACTGTCTCAGAGGTGGTTCCAGAAATATCTGCAAAACCATTATGCGTTTATTTTTTTGTAATGGATTCGATATAAAATGAAGTATTTGGTGCTGTGTTTTCAATTCTGTTACATAAATTATGGTGTTTTAATATAATTTTGTGTTCCAATTTCATGCTGTTCCTCTAATGATCCAGAACAGTATTTGTGGCACATAAATTTCACTCTGTAACAGTATTTCTGTCTTTTTGGGGAGAAAAAAAAGTCACGATAAACATTGACTCTATTATGTTTCCAACCTCATATTCCCAGATAGAGTGTGGGCTTTCTTCGTCTTCTTTGCATTGACTCCATGAGATGTGAAAAGCTGATGAAACCACGCCTGATAAATAGCACTGTCCAGCTCTGTGAGGTTTGATGGTTGTGGAACCAGCTGCTTGATGGCTCTTTTAACTTCATCCCACAAATGCTCAATCAGATTTAGATCTGGTGATTGTGAGGCCACCTAAACAAGGTAAAGTCTCCCTCATGTTCTTGAAACCACTCCTGCACAATACGAGCACCGTGACATGGCCCGTTGTCTTGTTGGAAGCAGCTATCTCCACTGGGATAAGCCATCAACATGATAGGATGAACTTGATCAGCAATGATACTTAGGACGTTGATCCATGCGAATTAAACGACCCAAATCATGCCAGGAAATCAAACCATAACACTGCCCCCACCAGCTTAAAGCTGTCATGTGGTCATAATTAGGTAATTTTAGGTACTGACCGAATTGCCTCGATACAACAGAGTATAGGAAAACGTCTCGTCGTTCGTATGCATGTAAAATAGCCTTATGTTATTTAGATCATTTACACTGCTGCACGTTATTTCTGTCTCTACATTAAGTTCCACTTTCTGTATCACGCACGGCACAGTTCCGCTGCACGCGGACATAAACGTGCGCGCCACGCACACACAAGTGAGCACACTCCCGCTTTTAAAAGTATTTGTCAATATTTAACCACAAAAAAGATTAATTTTGCGCGTCTCTGTGTTGGTGTATGGCGCATACGCGCGGTTCTGTTTACTAGCATACTGACCTGCGGGTGATGTTTTCGGTGATATTAACGTCTTGCTTCTCACTAAATGAGGACATAAATTCAGTAGCTACAAGAATAACATATCCAGAACTGCTCCGAGGGTTACTTGAAGAACATTTGAGCGTTTTATTAGAGTAAATCTATCGTCATATATATGAACAAAGAACTGTAAAGGTATTCATGGCAAGCCATCAAAATAAAAGTTCGGTTTGGACACGGCAGCAGAAATATATTACTACTGTTCAGTAGAATGTAGAAAACAGGCTACTACAAAAATTATAAAAACACTATTTCTTCAGTATTTTAAACTGTAATATAAAATTTTCCAACAATAAAATTAAATCTTTAAGAATTAAAAGACACATATTTTTTATCCCCTAAAAAAATAAATACACAACTTTTTCAGAGGGGAAAAATTAGAAGGCCATTGTAAGAATTAATAATAATGCACTAGTGTAATGGTGAGCATAACAGATGTGTAAACTGAAAAACTATTAAACTTTATTAAAACAAATTTGAACTGATTTATTGTGTTGGATATATTTTTTTTTTCTCCGTGCAGTGGCTCAGGAGGTGAGGTTTTGAGTCTGTATAAATGTCAACAAGCTGAAAAAAGCTTGTTTTTTTGAGATACAGTCATTTTGTTAAAACCGATTTCATAAAACTGGTATGGAAAAATGTATCATTAAGGAACCGGTATCGAACTCAAGGAATCTGTATCAAATTTTTTTGAACGAGACCCAGCTGTAGTCATAATAATCTGTGCACTCAGTGTATACATATCAATCCATACATGCATATATATATATATATACTGTATACATGTATATTATCTGCCTTGAAGTTGTGATAGTGATTTAAACTACTACAATCTCAGTACTCACCACAATTCCAAACTGCTCAGATTCACAAAGCTCCTCGTATTCGCTCTTTAGCTCAGCCAGATTGCTTAGCTCCTTCTGCTCAGGAAGGTTTTTGATCAGGTTCTGCAAAGAAAAAGGTACAAATACACAATATCAGTGCCACAGGAGAAAACACCTGCTGCCTGCTCATTTGGTGAACTATTGTAGAGACAGTAGAGCATGGTTTAAATAAGGCCATGGCTTTATATGATATTGTGCTTTGTGCCGGTGGTCTGAAATACACTTGTGATTCACACAGAGACTCCCTAATGTTCACATCTTTCCCCATTACTGCATACTTCCAATCTCAGATTGCAGAGAGAGCGAAAAAAAAAAAAAAAAACCACCCCCTTTTTTTAAGCAAGCACGGCCTGATTGAGCTTTAAAAATCTATGGCAGCTCAATTCAAGGGGAAATATTCATGTTGGTCTTAACTCCATCTTTGTTTTCGTCAGCTTTCTATTATGTTGGTGGATAGAGACGGAGCCCTCCGAGGAAAATCCACCCCGGCACAGTATTACTCTTGGAGATCAGCCGAGGTTCAGAGTTTTACAGTGCTGAGCAAATGACGTTCAAGGTGACTAAGAAATGAGGGAATAAACACCACCCCCACATCATTTAATATGTCACTGAAATGTCCCTGATGTTTATGGCTTTCTTTTCCTTTCAGACAATTCGAGACGGAAGGGCATATCTGAGCCAAGTTTGCCACTTTACAGATGTCAGGAACTCTATTGCCTCCTTTTTCCCAAAAATAGATTCATATTGCCTGTCCAACTTTGCAATTACCTCTAAGAGTAAAAGCCTGCTGCAGGTGATGTGGGCGAGTGAGAGAACTGTCATTTTTTTCTAAATGCTAATTGTGCTTATAAAGGTCAGATAAGTAAATGAAAAAAAGCATGGAAACTTTTTCTTCTTTCTTTTTCCCAAAGACGTAGTGCCCTTTCCATGAGTAAACTACTTCTCTCATTATGTCCTCTACTTTGGTTGGCATAAGCAGGCATGCTTGGACATAGCCACTCTTGTTGGGTTACCAACAAGCTTCATCTTATGGTGTGCGTGTCATATCTTCATTACACTGTAAGTACACAACTGAACCTTTAACAGTAACTGGCTTTCTTGTCCTCCCTGTTGGAAGCATGTCCTAAACCCAGTTAAATGCTTTTATGTGGTCTTTCTCTGAAATAACTTCAAATGTCCTGCTGACAATAATAAGTCTGACGCAACACAAAGCCAATGCACTGACACCTGGATCTTGAACAAAATGGAGCATTTCTTGCGCTGTGAGATTTTTATGAACTTTACTCAAATAAATAATGGATAAGAATCTCAAAGAGAACGAGTAAATGAAAGAAAAATGTGATATTACTACAAACTAGGCTTTTAAACTCTAGTGAGTTTGGTACTATTCTCAATAGTAAACACAGACGAGCATTGTAGAGGTTTTCTTTTTTTTTTTTTTTCTTCTCTGCAAGACGTGCACTTGCTTTTGATGAGATAATCATTAGCTTTGTTCTTTCTGGAATAGATGAATATATGCATAAGCAAAACACAATTTTTTGTGTGTTTTAAGGATGCCTAGCACATCCACTTTCCCTGGTTCAAAGCAAATCTAGCCTAAAATAAAAATGTGTCAGAAGCCTGTAATTGTCTGGACAATGAGATAAAACTGACGGTTGACTCCATCATCTCAAATGTTAAATTAAATAAATGCGCTGAGAGGCTTTGAGATGTTTCAAGAAAAAGGAAAAAAAAAAAAAAGCCTGCAATCAAGCAGCAAACGTTAGGGGGAGGGATTACGGTAAAACGGCCTTTCTCTCATCTGAAAGAGTCTGAGGAACATTAGCCCGGCGGTTCAGCTGAGGAACAAAGCTCCCCTAAACAATGTATCATTGATTTTGAATGAAGCGCAACAACACAGCAGCACACCATTCAGCCACAGCAATCATCATTGCTAATGTGCCGCCAAATCTCATTATTGGAGTTGTATTTCTCCATCGCCACTTGCAGAGACGAGACAAGCGATTAGGATTTGCCGTTGCCTCTATTCCAAAGGCATCTATAGGTTAACCCGCCAAATGGAGCAGAGACAGAGCGAAGATGTAACAAATGGGGCTAAAGAGAGAGGAGCGAGAACACGGTTAATTGTTAATATGCTCGTCTACGGTTTACATAATTATCAGAGTCCCGCATATTGAGTAAATGACACGCAAGCAGAGCCATATGGGAGGGTTGGTAAGAGGCGGTTGAACCCTGAATGAATCAGTCTGCTCTCTCCAGGCATCCAGACTCAATCTGCATCTGGGAGGGGGGTTAGCGGAGCACAGGCCCTAGCAGACGAGGCATGCTATGCTAATAATCCAGCCATTTGGACTCTCTCCGCAGGACCAGATACATGCATGCTGTCACGCTTTATTCTTTAAGACACTGCTTGTCTCAATGTCGGTCAGATTTCATGACCTTATTTACTTCCACAGAGTATGTGCCTAAACTTCATTCGAGCATGTTATTTTATTTTTAAGTTGAAAAAGTTTGCTCTTTGTATTCTTTTGTCACAAAACTGTCCTTTTCCACAGACAAAATAATGCTATTCAACAGCAAATAATTATTACTTCAAATTAATTGGAAAAAAATAAAAAATAAATTAATGCATTTATTATTGAAATAATTATGACATTGTTCTTGTAATTAAAATGCACCTTACATGAAAATAATTATAATAATAATTATAATAATAATAATTACCTAAACCTATCCTTACAGAAAATCTGTTTGCATTGTTACATGTTCCGATAATCATTTACTATGATTACTTTTTTCCATTGTGAGGGCTGCAGGCTAGTCTCCACAATGTCCAAATTTCAGGTTTTAGTATCTTTGTGTGGATATTTGGTCCCCACAGTGTAGCATGAACAAGCACACACACAATTAACTATATATATATATATATACACACATACATAAAAACTGAGTTTAAAAACAAAAATACATCAATAAATGAGAGCATGCATTAACTGAGCAATGCTAGTGCCTTACTGTCAGAGAGAAACTGCAATTTCAATGTTGAGTGCAGCACTGTATTAAGGTGCAATTACTTGTGCTTTGGTACGTTTCCTTGTAACTGTTAAAACAAGGAGAGTCTGCAAGTGTAACGACTGCCAAGTTCTAAAATGATACAGGAATTAATCCAGCATTGGAAGAGGATACAGAGAAGGAAGGTGAGACAGACAAGGCTCAGAATTCATAAATATTTTGACTGATGACAATATCTGTGAGGCTTCCAGCAGTATACTTTGATCTCTGATGTTGACATGTCCCAGACACGCAATCAACCTACGCCAAGTTAACAACCGTAAGTCTTTAGTCAGGACAGACACCCCGGCTACAATCAGAATAGCACTCTTAAAAGTGCAGCAGTGTACAGTATAGTATGAATATTGTGTGTAGTATGTCAGTTTTCTTTATGGTTTGAATACCTTGAAGAAATTTGGCTGAATCTGCAATATTCAACTAAATCCACTGCATGGAACACTTTATCTTGCAATGCTACTTTCCATTTCCTGTGTGATGAATGAACCTCATTTTAAATATCTCTGCCAAAAGTAAAGGCTTGTTATAAACACATACACACACAGAAGTAGGGGCCGATATAAAAACCCAGGCCCATAACAGTAGATATTATTGCAATTGTTAAACCAAAACCAAATAAATTAAACCGTTTTCAAAATATTATTGGAAGAATGAAAGATGAATTTTTATTTTAAGATCTGCAAATGATTTCACTTCATAGTTTTATTAAAGATTAACTTTGCATTAGATGATGGCGAAAGTCATTTAAATGTAAAAATGAGCATCCATAATTAAACGCTAAAATTTTAACAACCCAGATTAAAATGAAAAAGGCTGTAATATCAATCAATAATCAATATGTCACTGAGGAAGCTAGATAGCTAGCTAGATAGAAAAATTCCAAACACAGGCTCCAAGCAGAAGTTGTGTTTTTCCCATGATCTGAATATTGCCCCATGAGCAAGGCAGTCTGCACAGTGCAGGCAGAGTGAAAGAGAACAGCCATTACAACAAGCACACCATGCTTGGGTAGATGGAAATAAATTACTCCCACGGACGTCTCTTCTCGGCTCAGCAGAGCATATGCCCAACGGTAAAGTCAGAAACGAGGGAAGATCAACAAATCTCAAATTACCCTCCCAGGGACAGCACAATCAATAAAAATGTTCTCCTAGCAATAAACTCTTTATTAAACTGAAAGAATTCACAATAGGAGGGGTGCATGGGGGGCTGTAACCTTGCCTGCATGTGATGCCAAACACAGAACTCCTCATCTGAACCAGTCAGGTCTGTTGTGGATAGGACTGACAGATGTGATTGTCTGTTCGCCCTCTTTTTTTTCTTTAAGTGATCAGTCCTTTCTTTTTTTGGGACTTATTGCCACATGCAACTCAGTCCTTCTCTTGGCAAAGCACACATGTGAAACATTATACAGTCGCCTTCCTGCTGTGCCGTCTCAGCAGGTCTCAGCACAGCTTTCGGTAAATCGTTTCAGGGACCTCTGTTTAAATCAATATGGGAGAACTACCCAGACATGCTCAAAATATTAATTCATGTCAGGTATATTTGTCCATTTCAGTCAATATTTTACTGCACATAACAACCTAATTTTCATGAGAATGCTTTGATCTCATTAAAAAAAGTTTATGTATCATGTAACATGAATGACACAATGCGCTGCCTCTTTGAGAAAGAGCAATAAATGGCTTGAGATTAGAGAAAATCTGTTCTTCCGTGTAATGTAGAGTGCATGATTCAGCCTGAAATCAGAGTCGCACATGTTGAGTTAGTCACCTTATCTCTCAGAAACCTAATACACATGCAAGCTTTTTGAAGCTTACAGGAAAGAAAAAAAAATTATACTAATACTAATAAATAAGTAGGGTGATTTTCATGACAATGACAATGCAAACAGCTTCTATCCCATTAGGGAGCGATACGGCATTAGTCTTCAAAATTAGGTCATAATTTTATCACAGCTGCGTCTCTCGATTTAATAATATAGCACTCCAAATGTCAGTGTGACCCCACACCTCTCAGGAACTTGCACCAAAACACGGCTGACTATTTTAAGAACATATACATACTGCAGACAGCAAAAGCCAACAGATTTAAAGGAATATCAACATATCACAACATACTTAAGGTGAGGTGCAAAGAACTAATAAGCGGATGTAGATTCAGTTCACACCTGGTGTTAAAGTGCCCCTATTATGCCTTTTCAAATATGATCTTTCATGCAGTGTGTAATGTAGCTGTATGTGAACATACAGAAAAAAAAAGAAAAAAAAAAAGAGTCGTCTCACATTCACCTAAACGAGTCGTCAGCAATTCAAATCCTTTTCTGTTACGGCCACACATCATGAAGTAACATTTGCATAATGCCCGCCCATGTTCTATGGAGCAAACAACTTGCCCCGCCCACAAACAGTACAATTTCCACATGGATTACATCAAGTCAAGAAAATGCTGTATCCTGCGCTGTCAATGGGCGTTTCGTTTTCCGACACACGCTGTAGCGGTAGACCAATCATAAAGAACTGTGCCATCCGACCAATCACAGCAGTGAGGGCTCACGGAAAGGAGGGGTTTAGACAGACTGATTCTTCGAATCGAGTCGTTTACGAATCATTTAGAAATGGGGTAAAATTACATTTATTTTTGTAGTAAACTAAAGTGATTTTGACCTTGCATACATGTAAATCTGTTTTAAGAGACTCATAAAGCAATATTAGCAACCTTTAAATTGGCATAATAGAGGCACTTATGCCCACGCTTTCTCTTCTGCCCACTTTCGGACCAGGAAAAAGTCTATGGGCCAGTGGTGTGTGTTTTTTTTCTGATCGAAAAGGAGGCCAGATGCTGAAACGCTCATGAGAGCCACGACAGACTTGGCGTTGAGAGCTACCAAGGTAACAGCGCAGGCAATCGGCAGATTGATGGCCAAACTTGGCCAATATCAAAGAGGCTCACAAAGTCCCCATCCTTGACATGCCAATCTCGCAGAACGGATTGACTGGCCCCTCCGTCGAAGGATTCGCTGAATGCTTCATTGAAGCACAGAAGGCTTTCCAGGCAATGCGACACTTTCTGCCCATGCGGTCCGCTGCTGGTCGCCCAGGACCCCCGCCTCAGTAGCCAAAGCAAGCTCCCTCGCCGCCTCCATCTCAGCAGTCGAAACAAGAGCCTAGCAGGTGCTTCCTCTTTCCTAAAAGGCAGGAACCCCGACCCACAGTGTTGGACCCACCAGCTCCGACTTCGTCCTAGTCATAAAGTAAAGAAGAGGGCAGGGGAAAGTCTCGCCGTGGCCAGACCACCCCGCAAGCTGCACTGCACTCTGCCTCGATCTTGGTATGAAAAACACTGTATTTGCTGCAAATACTGGATTCGTAAAAGCGCCCATGCAGCGTGCAGGGATAGCGCACCCACAAATTCACAAAAAAAAAAAAAAAAAAGTTTTTCTCAAAAGTACACAAGCACGAGTCATATGTCCCTGCAGAGCGACAAATGATGAAATGCTGGCTGGTACTGGAGCCTGATTACAGCACTTAAAACATGATATGTCACATTTAAGAAAAAAAAAAAACAGAAGTGGCCGGCAAATCATTTACATTTCACCATTATTCAGAATAAAAAATAATACAATAATACAAAATGATATATAATAAAATAAAACACAAATTATAAGTAAATTTTCATATTGTATGTCGGCCTGTTCGTTTTATTTCTATCACATGTCTCTGTTTCCCCTGTTGTTCAAACCTAAACCACTTGATAGAAAAAAAACATTTATTTACATAAACTTACCAATTTGAATTTAATTTAACATTCCACTTTTGTTGATTAATGATAGAAAATTAACATTGTAATGTTTAAAATATTGGTTTACCCAAAATATTTTAATTATGTTATTTATTATTATATAACTCATGTTGTTCCACCAGTAAGATTTTTGTTCATCTACTTAATATATTTTTGAAGATATCCAAGAGCTCTCTGATCCTAGGATATCACTATGATCAAGGCAAAACAATGTAGTAAGGACACTGGTAAAATAGACCATAAAGGGTTCGACTGTAATTTGTTTTACAAAGCAACAGGACTGCACAAGGAAAACAAAAATAGTACTAATCCATCAATTATTCTCCCAAGCTTACATCATTTCGGAGAGTATCTCAAAACATAATCAATATAATTAGTGCAACGTAAAAACGCTGAACCTTGCTGTCTGGAGGGCCAGAGAGCTCTCACATTTAATCCAAAATGTCTTCATTTGTGTTCTGTAGATAAACGAAGGTCTTGCGGGTTTGAATTGATATGTTGAGGGTAATTAATAACAGAATTGAATTTTTTTGGGGTGAAAAACACTTTTATTTTAGTATTAGCTAAGTCACAAGCTCGAGCCTGTGCGCATCCACATTTAGCTTTGTCCACTTGTGATCCGTAACACCAGGTGTAAACAGGGCAGAAAACATACATCCACAGTCACTCAGGGGGGTAATTTTCATCAACGGTCACAACATGCGACACATTAGAGGGTTGTGCAGTTGGCATTAAGCTAATCTAGAGAGCAGCACTTTGACAGTTCCAAAAGGGATCTCTACTCCCCTAAATCGAACTAACACCTCAGACTGTCACAGACACTAGCCACAGTTGGAAACTGACAGGCGACAAACCAAGGATGACAGATTCCAAAATCGCATTAAACTAAATGAGAAATAAAAAAAATGGATTATATTTGAGTTGGTGAGGGATAAAGTTGGCAAAGCTGACAGACCTGCCATAACATTAATTTTGTCTTTTTAAGGACTTTTTTATGGATATGGAGAGCATTAACACCTGAGCTGTCGGCTAATTTTTTTCTGTCTTATATACATACTACCTACATACTCTATTAGCACTACACAATGTCATTTTACTACTGCATTTGTATTTCATGCAGTGGATCCTACCAGCGCTGTGCCAAAGCTTTAATTAAACTCAAGGGGGTGAGCAGTCTTTTCTGCTTAGCTATTAATCTGGAAGCCTGGTACACTTCTGTACTTCTCGTCCTGTCCTGGACGTACTTTTCACTATATTCAAACGACAGGTAACAATACACCAGGCTGCTCCAGTCACCTGTTGTTAGCCTGGAGAACAAAGGATGGCACCGTCACCATGCCCTGCAACCAACTAGCGAGGAAGGTAATGAGGGCTCGTGAATATGTATGAAGGCAAAGCCGAAATGGCAGACGATCTGGGTGATTGACAAACAAGATAAACAATAATAACAAGCAAGGGCAAACATGGAACCCCTAACAGGCATGACTATCCACAAGCATGCCGAGAAGACCGTAGTGGCACTGAGGTGAGGCACAGCGGGAGGGAGAGCTGACTGGGCGTGCGTCAGGATGGACAACGGGCTTCTCAGATAATACTACGAAGATTTCAGTCAAGGACGCTTCCTTACATCACCCTGATAAGCTATTAATGCGATGCCAGATTTCTAAGTACTTGAGAATGCGATACTGTCATCTCTAACATTGTGGTGCTGTATCACGTGGGACAGAGTGTGTGGTTATTTGTCATCGTTACACATTATGCGTTGCATTGCACTACATACTTTATTAGCTGCCATTATGATGCTCTGAGTGGAACAAAAAGAGACTACAAGGATAGACGATTAAATAATAATAAAAAGCAGAGACTGATGCAACACTTTTTTGTTTGTTTGTTTGTTTTTTGAGAAGTTTGTTAAATCAAACATTCATGTTGAATCAAAGATGCTATGCTGGCCATAAAGTATTTAAAACCAAACTAGACAGTTTCTAAAAATAAAAACAAAAATAAAATAAAATAAATTTTAAATTAATTTTTAAATTAATTAAACGGAATTAAATAAAAAAACAAAAAAAACAATATCAAACATTTTATGCTGAATCAATGTCACTATGCTAGTGCTAAAACTATTTAGGCAAAACTAAACAGACGATTTTCATATCAAAATAAATAAATAATAACAATAATAAAAACATTAAATAAATAAATAAATCTTATATGAATAAATATTTTGTTTTGTTGTTTAAATATGTTCAAGAAAAGAAAATAATACTAATACTAATACAATGGTCATTAAATGATTAAATGTTTTGGAAAGGAGGTGGATCTACTTAAAAAAAATTAAGTCTTCAATATTACTAGATTAACATCACATATCATAGTTTAGACCTAATATTTTGGCATGATTTGCTATTTAATAATATTTCTCCTAAACGCAACGAAAGCTTTAAAAAAAAGGGCCTTAAGTTATGCAGTCCAGAGTAGGTGTATGAATGAAAAATCTGCAGTTTAAAAGCATTCAGACCAAAGGGACTCATAAAGCATACTTCACAAGGAAGGAGTGAAACAGGATCGAGCGTTGCACATTTCCATCTTATCAACTCAGGAATCAAAGATACACAGAAAAATGGGAAGTATGGAGTTCCTTTGAATACTGAATTGCACAAGGGTACATGTTACATTGGTACATTTCCTTTGCAGTAGTCGAGCGGTCAATAGGGATGAATCTTAAGGAATGATTGGCATAATTCATAACAAGCAGAAGGTACTGCGGGAGCATACTAATGTGGTGAGGAACGTCATTCAGAAATGAGCAGTTTTTCCTCCTATCTATGATATATAATTACCGAAACTCAGCAGTGACACTGTTCTGCAGCTCAGTCGATGCAATGACACACATTGTAGTGGTGACATCACTGGGGCTGTCAAATACACAGTTGAGGCTGTGGGACAGGCTCCCCATAACACACTGTGATTAAAATACATCAGTCATGCTACAGACTTATACACTTGAAAACCCTGCTTTTCCACAGTGACTGGCAGACAGAGTCCTTCTAAAGATCAGTACATGAAACAGTGCAGACTGACCAGTAATAGGCAGTGTTAAGAGGGAACTGAGGGAACCTCTTCGCAGTCTCTGTTGATGGAGACAGTCAGAGAGCCGTAAGAGAGACAAGCAGGCCATCTCACTGACTTCCAGAACTGGGCTAAGATCTAACATGCTCAAATCAAGTGTATGACCACATATAGTGCCAAAAGTACTCACTCGCTTAGACCTTTTCTGCTTCTGTGAATTTGTGGATATGGCTTTTTCTGGCACTGATCCACAGGCATAGACATTGGCCTACTATATACAACATTTCCATCATATTTTTACTGCTTATCTTCAACCAGGTATATTTCTTTCTAAAACACACTAAGCCGATGCAAATTTAAACTGCTTGTATACAACTGCTAAATGGCTCGGCATCCGACGCACACATGAAGCAAGTTTGCAGAAATATCTGTGAACCTAATGAGAGAAGAAACCTGGATAGCAATTAACAGCACTTCATCAGGACATGATTTAAACGTAATACTTAACGAATTGGCCAATTATAGATATGCTGATATTTTTAGTTTGGTTTGAAGTTTGAAAAAGAAGATCACACAAAACCACCGCAGGAGTATCAAAGCCCACTGTACTATTTCCTGTGAATAACTGGCCTTTCACTGAACGCATTAACAGAGCTGAACTGAGGGTAGCCCTTTCATAATGAGAGCATGTGAGCTAAGAGGAGAGACGTGCAGTGGGTCATTTTCAAATGAAAGCTATTAGTGTTCATTACACAGCTCCCTGTTGATAGCGCTATACAAAGAGTACAAAGGTTGAGTCCATCTTGAATATGATGTAGATAGAAAAGCTTATTAGAATTCCGAGATAAAGTTTTGCTCCAGGCCAGCACAGTGCCTAAGTACAACCCTCGTATAGAAAACGAGCCAGAGAGAAAGTGAGAATAAGAAACATCCATCCATGTGAAAGTAACGATAGGGCAGCAAGATTGTACTTTAAAACTCCTCTCCCGAGAAAACTGCTGACAAAATCCTTGTTTATCCCTCGCCGTTCCCTTCTGTTATCAAGACTAACCTGTTACTTTGTTTATCATTATATTGCATTGCATTGGAGTGTGGTCTGTTTGTCTATTGTCCTATTCTCAGCACACTATAATGCCACTGTTGCATTATTTCAGAGAGGGTCAGAGCCTTCGAGAGCTTATTAATGATATCTGCATTGTTCTGGCTTTTGGCTTTACTGTGCTTTTGGCATCAGTGGTACAAGGGCATTGAACCAAAAACCACTACCCCCGCATTAAAGTCTTCCCAGAGGGCTGCGGAAGGGTTCTTTGAGAGATTAAGACACCACTGGAGAACGCAAACTTAAGATACTGCCTCCCTGGCAGTGAGCGAGAAATCCCGGGGTTTGTTTCTCTAATTATCGTCTAAACTGATTACGGAGATTTAGCGGTATCAAAAAAGTGCTGAAACCTTATCTTCACACGTTGTGTATGGGGTCAGCAGGGCGCAGCTGCCGAACTCAGTTGTGCGTGAAAGAAATGGATGCGTATTAATATAAAAGCATGATGCAGAGTGAAGAGGATTTGCCTGGTTGGAAGATTTAAGGTTGTGGCCTGAAGCGTGGCTGAACCTGGCTTCTTTTTGGGTTGCGAAGCAGGCGTTCTGAAAGACAGACATGAACACAATGGTGGCGTGGAGTCCTTGGTCTCTTTTGCACGTGCCCAGTCTATTTCTCTCCTCTCTGTGTCGCGCATCTACAATGGAGCAAGAGCTTCTTTGTCAGCATGTCTGCCTTTTTTATGGGGACCTCTGGCTGGACCAGACACTATAATAAATGCTTTTTTATCTGATTGTTTTGCAGGCCCTTTGTTGTCAGTGGGATGACGGTTCTTTGCTCGCATGATGAGAAAATGTGGAATGAAATCCACAAAGCAAGAAGAACTTAAAAAAAAAAAAGAGGGACAGAGTCAAAAATCTAAATAAAAGAGAAAGAGGCTAAGCCTCATTCCTGTCAGACAGAGAAAGAAAGCAAGCGAGAGAGAGCGTCTGAGTGAGGCATTGCATTTTTCTCCAGACAATGGAAAGTAAGTGTTTGAGTGCTTGGCTGTGCAGGGAAGCGTTAGATGAGAGGCTTCACACGCCTACTGTATGGATGCTACACCCTGGCAAGCCTGCTGGGGTTTACAGATCTGTGCATCGCTTGCATGATCCGATGGAGCTAGAGGAGTACTGTATGTGTAGGAAGGAGCAAACAGAACCAATCAGCTCTAACACAGATGTAGGTGATTGTTTAGTAACATTCGCTGCCCTCACTGAGACATCGTTTACATTACACAACAAATTCAGAGGAATACAGCATTCTCTTTTCTGACGGCACTTTCTAGAGTTTATGAGTCACAGAAAGCTTTTATCTTAATGGCAAAGTGCATTTTGAGGATATAGTGGAAAAATAAAAGGGTTTGTGAAAGTGACACGGAGTATGGTTACATGGACAACAGTATTCAGATTTTAACACCATTAAGCCAATAGTCTTTCATGTAAGCAGAGACTTAATCCGACTAAGGTCAAATTCAAAGTAAACAAATGAAATCAAAGACTTGGAGTATTCTATTGTATTGGAGTACTTGGAGTATTTTAGTGCATGTAAAGAAGGTTGAAAACAACTATGATGTCATAAGGTGCTCTAATTTTTAAGTGTTTTCTTCTTTTTTAATTCTAATTTGATAAGTAATAGCAAAGAGGGGAAACAATGGTAACATAAAGGAAAATGGAAGTAACCTGAATTTATAAAAAAATGAGAATCTACCATTCCTCCCATAA
>JAUYWG010000012.1:1761968-1780882 GCA_034779775.1 Enteromius afrohamiltoni
GGACCAGGATGCGTTTACATTTCATACATTGCCCTCTGAGCGGATAAAGGTTTCAAATGGGGGATCAAGCGGCATTATATGTGAAAGTGCCTGTGCACACACAACTCACCTGGATTAGCGCTTCACTTAGCCTCTCCTCATCCACCTGCAGCACGATATCTCGGATCTCTTCATAAGGCAGTCGGAATGATCCCAGGAAAATTGCTGTTTGGAAAGAAAAAAACAAAGGAGAGTCATTTTCTGGCCGTGTAGTTTAGAGTGTTCAACATGGCCTCCCCTCAGAAATGACCATAGGACAACGTCAATAACTTCTCAGGTGGATGGTAAAAACACTGTTTGAGTGTTAGTTCCACTTCGGGGCAATTGGAAGTGAAAGAGAAACACAATTCTCTGGCAACAATAAAAGCAGCTGAAATAGCCTCAGATTTGGGGCCCTATCACCAGATAATGACTGCACATCTTAAACTTTCACCCAGGTTGAAATGCAAGGAACCGCAGGTGCAATTTACCCAACAGCTGAATTTGATAACCTCCACCGCTTCTGAGGAAAGAATAGTCTGTAATTACAGCATATAGCTTATAGTGCGCAGTTTAAAGCACATCAGTGTGAGACCGAACATAATTGTATATTTCTGTCTGAAGCAGTCACTGCATTGAGGTTAAAATTACCTTAACATTTGCGCAGATTAAAACAGTCAAGAGTTTTTCAGTGTCTGGAAACAATGCCGAGCAGAACCTGATTTTGTTCTGGGAAATTATCACAGCACAGAAAGCATTCAAGGGGCTGCTCATGTTTTGTACCACCTACCACCGAGCTATTTCAGCAAATGTTTGATGGGAATGCATGGCTGAGTGAATCTACTGAAGATGACACGTGAGAGTTCTCTGAAATAAGTATTTATTTGGTCAGATTCCTCTGAACTGCTTCAGCCAATGAATGTGAAGGCCCCCACCATCCAGCCCTCTGGTGTGCAGGTGAACGAGGTCCAACTTCTGATGAACAGTGATTTAATAAACTACCATTACCACCAGCTGATTGACTGAGTCTCTGTGAAAGTATGCTGTATTTTCTGCAATTCATTAGTCGGCCATCTGCGTGTGACAATACGCCGGTTTCTTCAGAGAAAAGAGAGTTCTGTGCTTTATTTCATTCAGGAGATGAAGGTAGAGCAAACACGGTGGGTATTTCAAAGCAGGGGGCTCATCTGGCAAAAACCGGACACAATGGCATAGGAAAGAATTCTTATTGGAGCTTCGATGTGCCAAAACGCACAACGAGGTTTTAAAACTAGGCTAACAACACAATACAGTCTGGCTATAGGGATATGCTAATGAAGCAGTCATCACTCGCATGATGAGCCAATCATCAAGAGTATCGCATGCCAATAAACAAACAAATGGTTAGTCACTGAATGTGGCGAGTTTAACAACCCCCAGTCAGAACTTATCATATTTGCTGCAAAAAAAAAAAAAAAGATTTAATTGGACGACAAATGCTTTCGCCTCATCTGTTGATTCATTAGCATAATTTACACATTCACAGTGAGTGAATTATCCTGAGTTTTTCCTCTAACAAGTTTGTCCGTGACAGATGCATCCCATAATTCATTTCCGTTCATATCCACTCGTACTCATCAGCCCGGGGATTTAGTCACATTTTGCTTTTTTTTTTTCAACACAGCAAACTTTGCAAGTCCGCCAAATTGCAAGCATTAAGCAAAGAGAGCACTTCCGTCCCATATATAAAAACGCTATCTGTACTGAACCGCCTCCACACATGGGCAAATTTATAGCAACTCTCACTTTGTTTTAAAAGGCAGTCTGCTATATGTGTTAAAAAAAGGAATGCTGACGGAGGGCCGATGTGACTCTTCTGGAGTTGGACCAAGCTAGGGAACAGAATGCTGGGATTGTTAAACATGCTAATGGACCACAGAGCTCTGCTGGGTATCCCTGTGTTAATAGAGGAGCATGACTTCATTTAGCGGTTGTCGGCTTTGTTCGGTTCCTTCTACGTTAACTGCACTTGTGAGATCCACAGCCTCCTCATCACATCTGGTTTATTGTTTCAGCTGTGCACGGAGCCACACCCGTGCCCCGGGTCCAGAGTAGCAGAACAAATATGCAGCTTCTCTTTACACTCACAGCGATGTGTGGGATCGTTTGTGTCTGTGTGGGATTGCTCGCAGGCCCCCAGGATCAATGAACTCAGCAAGTTTTCCTAGAATTTCATGGCCAAAAAATGAAAGTGTGGGCATTGTCCACTCAGCCCACAGACTGTACTCTCAGCATGAGGGGAAGACAGCAATAGATAACTTGGGGGTATGAGTAACTATCCAAGTAAAGAGCTGAATTGAGTTGCACAAGTACCTTGGGTCATTTTTGCTACCCTGGATCAACCCTGTCTTTGAAGCCCCCGATCACCAAAATAAAATAAAATAAATATCAATAATTGAAATAGTTTGGCATTTAAGATTCTTTTACACAATCTCTTTCTCCTTTCCTGTCCCACCACCCCTTTCCTTTCTCTTTGAGAGATGACAGATTTGTGGCTGAAGTGAATGTGTAACAGCACTCCCACTCGTTTTCTGGCATTAGTTACTCCAAAGCCTGAAGTGATGTGTGTGTATGCGTGTGTGTCACATGGTAAAGAACTAGCAGAAATGAGAAAGCGAGAATGCGAATGTGAAAGTGAGTGAATGAGAGGAAGAGAGAAATGTCACTGACATCTTTTCTGTTAGGGCCATCTCCATCTGCTCCAGCTCTAATTGAAGAAGAAAAGAAGAGAACGAAAAAAGAAAAACACACACAAACCTGACCTTGATGTCATCTACCCTTGTTGCATGTTATATGAGCATGTTACATGATTCATGAACACGGCCCTCTTTTTGTTGCATTAGTACCGAAGTACCGACTGACACAAGCGTCTCTATCATTGCTGCTTATAGTAAGTGTTAAGGATTGGAATAAATTCTGATGCTACATATTGTATTAGTCTTCAATGAATAACACATTCCAAGATATGAATCATACAGTACACTGCAGCTTTGTTAAAAAACAAGTGTGCTAATACTGTTCTAAGCAATGAGACTATAAAGTTTGTCTGACAAACAAAAACAAAACAAGTTGGCATCAATTAATTTATGAATTAATCTATCCATCTATTCAGCAACTCCAGTATAGAAATGCTCTAGCAACCACCTAACAATTCTTATAGAGAAGTACAAGCACAATTTTTGTCTGAAAATGTGCATTCCTACTTCCGATTCCTACTTTTTTTATTATCCATGTTAAACCAAAATGTGGATAATGTGTCTTAAAATATGTTCTTCAGCTGCAACTGTGTAGTAGCCAGACTTGGAGTTTCATCTTACTCTATTCGCACATTTAAATTGCACTGATGTATTCAATTGGAATCCCGAGTACTCTTCCGGCTAGGATGAAAACAAGCATGGGTAGAACATATACTCAGGTGGCTGGTTATTTTAGCATTTGCTATGAATATTTCATGAAGTGTGATATTGTATATCTAAGGTGTTCTCCTCTCCAAGACAAAGAAGCCAACATTTCCAAAGAAGAATAAAATTGCATTCTCATGCTGCTTTCATCAATCAGAGTCCAAAGAGTCGCAGGCACTCTTGAGAACACAATGAATTCAAACACACACACACACACACACACACAGTCTTCTCTCCCTAAAGATTCAAGAGCAGGAGAAAAATTGGCAGTGAAAGAGAGACAGAGTTACTAAATGACAGGCTGATCAATACAGGCTACAAAACAAGATGTGTTCAGTTCAAACTGTAACATCAACAGGTAGGTTCCTCTGTCCAGTAAAGGGTCCAGCATGTTTTTCAGTGTCATGGGATAAAGACAAAGCAGAACTATAAAAATAGCCAAATTTAATCAAACTGATAAATACATGTAAAGAGTTTTAATGAAATATATTCTACTGACCATTGGCTTTTATTTACAAACTGGGACAAGAATTAATCAATCTATGTCCTAGATATAAGTAGCCTTGGTTTGGGCAGAATATTTTACTGTGTCTGTGGTTAAGATGAGGCAGACACGAATAAAATGCTTTGTCCTTTTTCCTGTTATCCTCCTGTGTTTGCGATATAACCGATATCAGAGGAATCGGGTAGAATCCATTATCAAAAAACACCATCCCCAAAACCTGTTGCAGGAAGAGCAAATACTGACGAAAGCTGCTTGACAACACTAGAGGATGAAAGGAATTTCAAAGTTGACATGATATGTAGGAACAAGAAAACAAACAAACAGGAGAGAACAGAGGAAAAGTGTCAGCCCAAGCCTGACAACATTGTAGCTATAGATTCAGCTGCCTGAACTGGTTTCAGTACAGACAAAGTCACTTAAATCCATCTTTTTCAGTTTGGAGCAAAAATACCTAAGACTTCTCTAAATAATATTAATAATAAGAAATAACACAAAAAGACAATTTTTTAGAATAAAATGTAACTTCTTTAGAAGGAAGAACACAGGGGACACAGATGATATGGAATACTGATAACTTACACAGATTCTGGGCTGTCTTGGCATCCAAAATTCGCAGCTCTTTTGCTTTTTTCTTGAATTGTGTCATCCTGTCATCTGCTTCTTCCACGTCCTTTTTTACTAAAAGCAAAAAAACAGAATCAGAGGGTAAGCATTAATTAGCAAAACCAGTAAATGCATTTTTTACAATGTAATGTTTTTAATGTAACTTATTTATTATCATTTTATTTTTGTTTTAATTATTTTATTTATTTTTGGGTCTAGACAATATTCATGAACAGATTGATCACACAAACTGTGGGGTACATTGTTATGCTGTTGCTAAGGTGTTCTAGGTGCTAACTAAATTGTGCAAGAAAAAAAAAAAAATCAAGTCATCATTTGCACTCCACAAAAAGTCAGTCAAATGACTATGGAATGATACAAAAATGTGTGAATGATAACAGACTACACCAAAAAAAAACAACCTAAAAATTGTATCAGATGTGTGGACTACTATTTTTAATGCGGTCTTGTCATACGGCTAACAAACATGAAAAGCATGACTCCTGTGCTTTGGACTACACTTTTTATGAGCTCCCGCTGTAGCAATAAAAATGACATATGTTCCTCTCTATAAGGTAATTATACATATGGCACCTCGATAACAGATCCAGGGTGGAAAGCATAAGGACAGAGAAACGCTAGATCATGGCAGATGTGTCACGATTAAACCAAGACACTGATGCATGTCAGGCTTCCTTTTTATAGCATGACATATAAAAAAAAATAAATAAAAAAAAAAACGAGGTGAGGGAGGGATGAGAAGAGAAAATGAAAAAGGAATAGAGAGAGACAGGTGAGATAGAAAAACAGCAAGAGATACAGACGTATAGAGACAACCTGCTAAAGAGACCATCGGCGCGTGACTGCGGCGCTGCTCGGTATATTGAAGGGAGATTTTGTGGGCCTGCTATTGACAAACACAGGGCTTGCTCTGTCAACGGCTCAGAGCCATGGAGATAATTGTGTTATTTCTGTAATCCTAAGGAGCAGCCGGCACAGCAGCTTGGAACAGCCCCAAACCGACGTTAATTCCTTACGTGTGTGACTAGTATTCGAGGGACCGGCTCCCTTTGAGGCCTGCTTGAAGAGAGCCTCTCCCTGAGTGACATAATGTGTCAGCGAAATCCTCGGCCGAACCACTGTCACAGTCAACTACCAACTAACTAAATTAGAGCGCAATCAGGGCCGTAGCTCTGGGACCCACCCGAGGGAACGAGCAAAAGCGAAAGAGAGATTCTGGGTAATACTCAGGTGAAAACAAAGACAGAAGAAGCCTAGGTTTGGCAGATTGCTTGTGGGAGTAGGAGCGCACCTCAGCGCTAATCATCACAACTTCGCTATTTATTTAAGCCCAAGATGGAAGTCTCCCAGGAAATCGCTTACAAACAAACCTCTCCCAAGAAATCTGCATATGTGAAGTAGCTATCAAAGCAGAAGCATCTCCTAAGCAGGTGGATTTGCTGCTGGCTACAGGCCCTTTGCTGTTGTGTCAATAGCACTGTGGTACTGATGAATGTCGGTTTTGGACCGGAAGCAATGATGACTCTGAGCCTGCTCAGTGAGTCAGATCTCCTGCAAGTTTGATTTGATTTATTTTGATGCTAAAACTCAGGTGTGCTCAGGAAAAAATGGATAGCAAGTCATTAATTTGTATGGGCATTTAACACCCTTACAGTTGATAGCACTTGCAGTTCCAAACAGTTATTTATAATATATCTAATTAAATCCAGAGTTCTGGCATGGAACACTAGATGCATTCCGATAGGTTTAAATCAATCTGACATAATGACATCATTATCACAGGGCACAGCTGATTGGTTCTCTCCATCTATGTAGCCAATAAGCTTCTTGGCAGTAGCAGAGCCCAGCTGCACCTGTATAGATCCGCTAAGGGGTAGGGGCCATTCTTATATGCTATATGTACAGCAGTAGTTACTCTTCTGCAGCTGCGTAGAGGATCTATTCTGCCAAGACCAAACACGTCAACATCGTCATGTACATTACCATGCCTGTCCCTCTGAGAGCTGTCATGATCGTGCATTTTAGAAGCTGGAAGTTTTACTGTGACTTTTACAGTATTATGACATTTCTCTGCTTTCCTTACTTTGGTGTCTTTGAAATGTGTCTCACAATGATAACACTATGAGTCCATACCAGGGTTTTGCACAATGTGATAGACAGACACATAGATAGATAGTTATGATGCAAGTATAGGTAGTACTCAGAAAACAGCTTCAATCTGAAAAATCTGAAGGCCATAGAAAATAATATATCAAAAAACAGGGCTCCCGAAGGATCTCAATATTTAAGGGGAAGGGCTGCAGGTGAAGGAACAGCTTTCAGCCATATTGTGGAGCTCAAGATACCCTCACCACCCCCTTAGGCGCATTGTCGCACCCTTCCACCAGCTGGCTCTCCCACCTGGGTAGCCCACGCTCTCAGCAGGATGTTCTCAACACATCCTCAGGCTCTTCAGCTGTTAGAAATCTGCAGCCCGCCAGGCCTGCACCTCCTCAGTCCGAGCGTTGCTGGATTAATGACAAACAGGCACAGCTCAGCCCATCACTACTTCCACTTACGGTGGAAAAGGGCAGTTTTTGTTTTGTATCTGCAGCAGGCTTGCTGATTCAATTACACTCCACCCTAGTTGTTTATGACAGAGCTTTTTATCCGCTGGCTTGTAACCATTTTGTAGTGTTACAGGAAGTGTGATCTTGCAGAAATGAATAACCAGAGATGAGTAGGACATGTCTTTGTTTGTAATACAAAACATTGCACGATGTGCTACAGTTCCTCCCTCTGTCCATCACTGACGATGGGAACAGGGCTTCTGCCAAAAAAAGAAAAATTGCATGCAAGGAAAACAAGACTAAATTTGTAACAGCCAAGTGAGCTAAGCCTCTTGATCTACCCTCTAGAATATGCTTAGTGTATTGACACAAGCTAAAGACTCACAAAGTAGGACGTGTCCACCACCTCTCCAAGAGGCTAAAACTGCTTATCAGTTTGATGAGCTGTTATTTGTATCAAAACTGGATTATAATCTTTTTTTTTTTTTTTTTTTTTTTTTAATAAAAGGCTTCATTGCAATTTTAAAGCACCTGGCTATTAAAACAACCCCCTTGGTTATCCCTTTGCAGTTATAACAGCTTAACACTTTTGGGAAGGCTGTCCACAAGATTTTGTATGTCTGTACATTTCTGCCCATTAATTCGATATAGCATTTGTGAGGCCAGCCACAGATGTTGGATGAGAAGGCCTGGCTTGCAATCTCCAATCCAGTTTATCCCAAAAGTGTCCGATGGGGTTTCGGTCAGGACTAGTAAAGTTCTTCCACACCAAACTCATCCAACCATGTCTTTATGGACCTTGCCTTGCGTACTGAGGCACAGTCTTGCTGGAATATAAAAGAGCCTTTACCAAAGTTTTCACACAAAGTTTGAAAAGTAGCATTGTCCAGAACCCCATTGTGTTTTTTTTTGTGTTCCTTTTATTTTATGGTTCCTGCCTTTGATAACTTAAAAAAAAAGAAAAGTTATTTAATTCTTTAAAATGTATTATTTTTATTTCACAGAATAAATAATGTAACCCAGGTTTGAAACCACATGTGGGTCAGCAAAAAAGCGAGACTTTTTCATTTTCGGTTGTGCTATCCCTTTAAACCATTGGCTTAATAGTCTACAGTTTAAAGGATAAAAACAATAATCACCACAGTTGAATAGCAAAAACAAACAAAGATCTACATGAACAGCTTCCTTAAAACTTCATAATGAAGTGCTAGAGAAATAAAGTTTTATTTGGGTGTACATAAAACCTTTTAGTTAGTTTTGTGTTAAATACAGTAAAAAAATAAAAATAAACTGGGCATCACAGCATTACAAGGATATAGGCTGTGTATAGTGAAACAAATACAGATGGCTCGTTAAGATTTTATGGAGGACCGCATTTATACAAAGAAATTAAAGTCAATACAAGACATGTTGTGTACATGGAGGACATAAATAACATGAGTGAATACAAGAAAATGTAATAAATAATTGAATAAGTAAGCCAACTATTGATGAAAAAAAAAAAAAAGCCAGGTGGTTTTTGTTATTAACTGACCGTGAAAGACTGATTATGTTCGGGGTGTTTCGGCGCAATAAAAACAGCAGTATTTCAGAGTGATGCTTTAGTAATGCGATCCATTAAAAGGAAAACACAAAGTCGAGAGGTATTCAGGGGGAAGGTGGTTTTAAAATGTTAGTAAAACATTAGCGGTACAAGATTGCTCCTGCCAACGTAATCACATACATGTGTGTTGAGTCCACAGACCATTGTTATATGTAGGGATGAGAGAATAGCTCTTGGCAGCCACGAGAGGTGAAATGCAATAGCAATAATAGAACTTACAATAAGAAAAGCAATAAAAAAGGCAACAGAAAAACACACTCAAGTTCACACAAGCCCTTTCTGTGATTTTTGGACAGAGGGCAGCCCATGGGAGCGCCTCATTTCCAAAGTTCTTCACATTTGGGCGTAGAGATTGTTTACTGGACTTGAATCCTTCTGCTGGGAGCTGTCCATGTGATATCTCCCCCCAGGCAGCCAAAGCCTTGAGCATTAGCAAGCTAAACACTACCACATGTTCGCTTCCGGACCGAAATGATTCACCCAAGAGCAGTCATGGAGACATAAAGCTTGAGATGGTAAGCGGAGGACTGAAAACACATGACAGGTCTTCTTAAAATGTGTTCAATGTCCCGGCAACGCATCAGACGAAGCAGACAATGTGGAGTCTGACTGTCTGCTGGGAAGAGCGCTGTCGGAACGCGCAATCTGTCTGGAATAATCTGACTCATCTACCTCCGCAAAACTGACTGTCCAAACTTGAACAATGCCAATCAATACGAGACGATTCTTTTAGGAATTATATCAGGCCTGAGTTAAAACTGCTTCAACAATTAGAGTATGGTAAAAAGGAAAGTTTAGTGGAAAACAAAGTTTGTGTCGTCATTATATTCAGTCTACAAAACGAAGAGCTCACACAAAGTTTAAAAATAGCTTTTGGAAGTCAGTGAGGGAAATGAAATGAAATGAAATAAAATAAAGGAAGGTAGGAAATAAAGATACAGAAAGTACTGATGTGAAAGTAAAGTAAAGGAAAGTTTTTCTCCACATTGTCAGCCAGATCTACAATATGTCTCAAACATTCAACTGAGGTTTCAAAACATTATGTTGTTGGACAATTACAGCTATGACTATTTCTGCCAGTGACTAAGGCTAAAGAGAGGTCTTATTCTCAATCCTCCAACCAATTCATTGTCTGGATATAAGCCGACCACCGCGTTCACACTACCCAGCCTCTCAAATGCATGCTCACACTCACAGAAAAAGAAATCCTTTAGGGACAAACCTGAAACGGTCTCTTTTTCTTTCATCCAAGTGAACCTGCATTGATCGGATAAGGCTGATCAATAATGAAAAAACGCACACAAATTGAAGCAGAGCACAGCATCACGAAGGTTCTAAATTCGGGGTGGAGATTTTGCGGCGGTACAGGTCAGTGCATTTTGATGATGTGCTTGTAAAATTAAATGTCTGGAGCTATTCATTTGTAATAGTGAAACAATTCGAGCTGGTTTTACTCAAGTACCTGAGAGTTTGCTGGGCCATAAATACAAGGGAAGCTTGTCTGAATGAGTATAATTCAACCTCTCTCTGACAGATTTTTGATGTCAGGTTATTAGGAGGCATCTTTCTTATAACGACTTACCCCATTTCCTCAATCTTGACCTTCACAGTGCTGGGGAGCTCAGGCAAAGCTGTCTAGCCTCAAGGTGAACAGCACAGAAAAACAGCTGGGGGAGAGGGCAGTGCTCTCCCATCCATGCAATTATCATCATCTCTAATGATAACAAGGGAATAGGGGGAGGTTAGCACTAATGATAATTGTGATGGGACGGCAGGTAAAGCTTGATTCCCTTGATGTGTTATGTCAGAGACTTTCAAAGCATGACCAGGTGCAGGGGTCGCTAATACACTCCCGAATCTCACCCTGGGTTCTCCTGGTAGCCTGTGGAGACTAAGTGAAGAAGAGGCTAGAAAGGTCACAGCCTGACCCAATAATAACCGGCTCTCTAACAGTTTCATTATGAGTGAGAGACACACTGAGACTGAGAAACTAACAGCTGGACTTGGATAAGAGCTCAGGAGAATTGCCAAGCCTTGTTTCTCCTACTCATGTCAGAAAACTTTAGTTTACGGTAACCTCTGTGGTTGTGGGAAACTTAAATTGCAGCAATCTGCGAGCAAATGCACTAATATCATGAAGCATCCAATGGATTTAGGCCAAATGACAAAGCAATGCTGTAACCTCCACTTAATGTTTGTGGCGTTCGAAGCGGGACTTGCTCAAGCATGGCTTTTTTTTTATTGGTTTGGAGCTCAGTTAGCACGCACATTCATACGGTAATCTGGCAGAGCGGCACTAACAGCTCTCTCCTATAGTATGTCGCTGCAGCGTGCGAAGATGATAATAGGTTATCTCTCATATTAAATTCGCACAATCACATTTGTGTGAAATGAAAACAGGCGTCAATGAAAGACGATGGATCGTACTGACATTACGCCTTATCATAAGGTCATTTGTGAGAATCCATATCACCTGGATTTAACAAAGAAGAAAGTGCCGAAATAATGATTGAGGGAAATACATCATGTTTTAGAGAAGTCCCAGCGATGTGAATATGAATGGGTTGTAGTTCTAAGCTGCAGTATTACAGTACCAAGACCCAACCGTGTCTTTCATTTCTTACTACGCAGCTCAAGATCACACAGAGTGTGGGAAGAGTCATTCCACAGGGCTGTTAACTGGCCGCAGAGGGCTTTACAGCCATGCCCTTTGGATTCGGGCCTTCAGCCAATGAGCTACGACACAAGATGGTTGGTTTAAGGGCTGGTTTGACCAATTACATTTAAACCACCAAACTTTCATTCTCTACTGAAAGCACATCCCTAAGGCATATGGCCAACAAATGGTTCATTTCTAGTGTCTAGAAAGAATCTATTATCTAACAAAACAACAGTTTATCTTTGTGATAGTGGGGAGTTTTAGTGCATAAACTCTCACTGACCTTTCCCAGGGTGCACCTCTAAAGCAAATAAGGAGCTATTAGTAACACTTTAGAATTAGATTTCATTTGTTAACATTAGTTTGATGTCTTGGATAATATAATATACTATATAATATAATATAATTATTAATATAATAAAAAAAAAAACCTTATTACAGCATTAAATGTCTATTCGTACATACACTGTTCATTGTAAAAGTAATTAATTTTCATAATCCATTGACTAATAGTCATTTTTACTTATTTAAAAATACATTGTTTAAATTTTAAATTGAATATGCAAAGTGCAAAGGTGAAAACCAACCTAAGGGTTGCTCATTGTTCGCTTTATTTCAAACAGAATGTATATGAAATGGCATAGAAAACCCACCTCTACAGTCATATGGCCATGACATGTTTAAAATGTTGTTCACAATTATGTGAATTAATATTCAATAGCAAAAGAACTGTTGAAAAGTGTATTTGAAAAGAATATTGTGAAATAATATTGCAATTTGAAAGTTTTTTTGTCCTATGTGTGTTATTTATTCCTGTGATGGCAAAGCTACATTTTCAGTCAATAATACAGTCTATCATCCTTCAGAAAGCATTCTAATATACCAATATATTTATTGGTTTAGTTACATGCATGTACTGTATGCTTGTATGTATGAATGTATTTATTTATTTTACATTTATTTTTATTATTTTATTATAATTGTATACTACTAATACCAATATATAATAATTATTATTAGTATTATTATCTTTATTACCAATTTGTGCTGCTTAATATTTGTGCATACACACTTTTTATTTTTCAGCAGCATTTATTTAAAACAGAATATTTTGAAGTGTTAGAAATTATATAGTATGAATTTATTTATACAACTCAAAAGCGGAGCTGAGATGCTGTCAGTAATACAGGAACATTGCTGGGCTCACATAGACCCAGGCTCTTATGACTCCCTGTGGTCACAAGCTGGGTGCTGAGTTTGGCCATGTTTGCCTTCTCTGATGGAGATCTGTGGCCTTGAGACCAGCCGCTGAGCTGTGTTGTAGCTGTAAGTCTGGCTGGGGAGGTTTTCTCTAATCATCTAACAGGTGGGAAGGGGATAAAAAAATAAATAAAGAAAGAAATAAGAACCTGTTGAGAACAGTATATGCTAGGTTAAGGTTAACCGATAACTTGATCCAATTTGTTTGCCTTGGTGTGAAGAGGCCTTTGGAAATACTTCACGTGTAGTGCGTACAAATGTCAAAGTTTGCCTGGAAGATAACAATAGAAAATAAATAAATAAATAAAAAAGTAGAATAAATAAAATCACTTCCCCTTCAAGGTACCCTGGCTTTACGCTTGTTAGTGCAAGACTCTATTATCGGTCAGCATCAAATCCACAGAAGGTATGAACAATGTAATTCCACAGAATGTAAATCCACAGAAGTCTCCACAATCCCAGTCGCAGCAGAAATTCATGCATTGCCGCGCTTCACAGACCTATGGATCCACTTGTCGAGTGTAAACGATTCCGACCCCCCCATGTCACAATTTCTCAGTCAGCTCACGTCCAGCACAAACAGGTGATACGTGGTCTGATTAAAACCACTACAGCACAGAAAGACCCCAGGCATGAACTGCATCCAAATACAGCCTCAGTACTCATTTCACCTCATTGAAAGAAACCATGTTGATTACGAGTGTCTCTGCTCATCTGCTTCATTATACGCAGCAGATCAAAGAGCCGGGACAGTTGCACAGTGATCCAGAGGAGGGGAAGTGAAAGATGAGGGCAGGAGGAACAGAACCCTCTACGAAAACATTTTCATGTGAGAGACAGCCAGGGATCGTGGCCTTAGGAACGCAGAAGAGCAGCTTGTTGTTTTTGAAAGCCCTCTGTTGGCTCGGACTCACGCTGCATGGGATGACCCCGGTCCAGATGCTCGGGGGGGGTCAGAGGAGCATCTGGCTCGAGCCAAACCTTGGATCCTTTCATCACGAAAAACTACTTCTGGTTGCATGAAAAGAACAATTTGTGTGGATGCAGAAGCAGAATCAATGGTAAACAGGAAGTCTCAATACAGATAAAGCATCTGTAAGCATAGCTTAGAGAAAGCACTCTTCCCTAACAGCCAATTATTTCTGATCTGCCTTCCTAAAAAGCCGGACCCCTCTGTTACATCCTTTAGACTCCATCTTTGATTACAACCCTGGATGTTTGCTTTAATGACAAAAGCTAGTCAAGCATAATGAGTTATAATGATAGAGCACAGGGTGAGCATTCATTCTTTGTGTGCCGTCTCAGGTTTGACTCAGATAGTGATTACTGGGCTGACAGGACTTTAAAGTGTAAGCTGTGACCTGCTTCACTTTGGAATTAGTGTGTCCATGGCACACGGCATCCAAAGCGCACGCTCAACTGCTTCCCCCGGCAGGCTGGATTACAAGATGTTTATGGGACCCGCTGTTACCCGCTGTCTGGATTACTCAGGGATTGGACCATGTATAAACTATGCCAGTAAATGTAGTTATGAGGCTTTACGCTTATAACTTCCTGCTCTTGTTTGTTTTGTAACAGAGCAGCTTGTGAGTACAGAGAGATAGCCGGGTACTTTTACAGTATTTGTGCGAGATAAGCCCTTCAGTAGACGATGGCGCAGCACTTTAATCAAACTCAGACTGCTGGCTTTAACTGCAATATAAAAAAAGAAGATCTGCCATTTTCTGAAGAATATTTGAGTGGTCCTTGCTTGTGAAAAACCTGCCGCCATGATGAAGGCGTTGCTATGATGGTCACCGGTTATTGTTGTTGTTACCTAAAACTGAGAATAATAAGAATTATTTTAGTTGATTGAAATAAAACTGATATGTCATCAATTGTAAATATTAAAGGAAAAACTATTACAAATGTTTTTTTTTTTTTTTTTTTTTTTTTTTTTTACTGTAAATAAAGCCATTTTGGATTTGTATTTATTTATTCATTATTTTATATGTTTAAGTTTTGTACGTGGTGATGAGAAAGTCACATGATGAACCAAAGTCCATCACAAGTAGCTTTTTTAAATATGAACATACTGTTTATAGAGGGTGCTCTGTGTCATCGCCATCATGGCAAGACCCATTAAACTGAAATATGCAATAGACAATAATTTAACAACATTACATGTAACATACAACCCTAAAAAAAATCACAACTGAAGAAACAATGATTTCAAAGAAAAAGCATCAAATTCAAACAAAATTTTAAATGCAAGGCAGGGAATTATGGGAACGTCAATTTAGGATTTTCCCTGTAAGCTTAACAATTAACAGATTTTTACTGTAGCATTTTAAGTTTCTTTTTTCCTGTTAAAATCACTGTCATTTTTTAAAGGTTTTTCATCTGATTGGATCCAAACCAGAAATTATCTGTGTAGGTAATATCAATAATTGTCTCACCCTCTCTCTCTCTGAAAAATATAAATCCCCCCCTCTCTCCCACTTTATTTTCTTATCATGTGTACCGTATGTGTTTTTGACCAAAGTGTAAAAAAAAACGGACCTGCCTCTAAAACTGAAGCTGTAACTTTTCAATGGAATGAATAATCAGTAAACTCAGTACATGCATGTTAGACCTAAATCTGAACTCTGATCACAGTCTTTTTTACTGTGCTATGTTGTTGCTTAGAGGATTCTAGCATGCATTGCAAAGCTGCTAGTTAGATTTATGTAATAGCCTTTTCAAAGAAGTAATATTTTAACTTTATAGTTTTTAACTTCACAGTGCTTCACAGTCCTGCAGACAAAAATCATATGGCTGACCAAAAAGAGCAATAACACACCCTCCTCAGTGATTTGAGATATTCACTACACGCTACCAGTGCAGAACAAGTTATTGAAAAATTATTGTATACATATTTTATATATATTTTTTGTTACTATTTTCTTGTCATCCTTTTTTCACTAGAGTAACATTAAGAAATTACTGAATAAAAGCACTGAAATGCTTTTGTAGTGCCTGGTGATGGTGGGTTTGTAGATCCAGGAACGAAGCACATACTGAAGTAAACAAATCTATAAACAACATCAAATTACAGCCGGACCTTTACGAGCAAGCCTTCGGGTCACTCGGTTCCAGGAGAGGAAATGTAGCTATTGACTTCGCTCAGGAAACAATTCAACCCAAACAGATATATACTCAAGATCTCCCCCAGCATTCCGGTAGAGAAAGGGAGAAGAAGTGCACTTTGAAGGCCTATGTAATATGATCATGGAATCGCACAGAATTCTTTGAAGGCAGTCAGGATCAATAGAGGATGAGAGTGGCCATGGTAAAGCAGTGGCGCTGTAAGTCGTGGCTCTGTGATCTAACCAGATCTCTGCTCTCCATCAAAGCCAGACTAAATTAAACGTGAATTACAGAGGTGAAAGCTCGGGAATGAAAAGACACCATTTATCATCAGACAGATGTGTGGTTATCTCTTATTCAGTCTCTTTTCCTTTGGCCCCACACAATGACACATCATTCTAAGGCAAGGTTCACATCAAATGGTGCTTAACTTAATTTGAGACATCAGAAGAGTCATGCCTATTCAAACGGAGATGGAAAGTGGTTCTTTGGATTTTTGGGTCAAGACTCTTTTAAATAAATCTCCTAAAAAATGTAAATAAATAATGCAACTTAAAATAAAATAAATAATAATAATAATAATAATAATAATAATAATAATAATAAACAACTCATTATTATTAGTATTATTTTAAGGAGTTGTATTATTATTATTATTATAAATCTCATTGAAACACAGCATAGTATTAGTATTAGTATTATTGTTTCAATGAGTTGTATAATAATAATAATAACAACACAACTCATTTAAACACAACAAATAATAATAATAATTATTATTATATGTTGTGTTTCAATGAGATGTATAATAATAATAATAATAATAATAATAAAAATAATGAGTCATTATTATTTTAAGGAGTTTTATTATTATTATTATTATTATTATTACACCACATCTCATTGAAACACAACATATTATCATATAAGTATTATTATCATTACTGTTGTGTTTCATAATTGTATAGTTTCATAGTTGTATAATAATAATAATAATAATAATAATAATAATAATAATAATAATAATAACAATAACAATAACAATAACAACAACAATACTACAACTCCTTAAAACAAAATAATAACAACAACAGAATAATAATAATAATAATAAAGCTTAAACATAAGATAAGACAAAATAATAATAATAATAATAATAATAATAATAATAATAATAATAATAATAATAATAATAATAATAAAAAAATAAAACCAATTTAAACAGTTTCAGTAAACTTTATAAATTAAGAGACCAATATCTCAAGAACACAAGTACAGCTAAAGAGGGTAAAATGGATGTTTTTTTGTCAATTCAGATCTGACCAAAAATTTAAGTGCTATGTGTTGCTTGAAGCTTTTCCTTTTTCCCTCTTTATCAGCTTCACAGGGCTGAAGTAAGGCTAGGAGGGAGTTAGACTGTTAGACTGTGCGATTCTGTGCACAAACACACAGAAACAAGTTACCATTGCTTTATTTACTAAGCCTGTCAAGCTCTACAGCAGGTTCATGATCTTCTCTGCCTATTGGCTCACTCTTGATCTATTCAGAAAATTCTAGTCTGGATCTGTCTGTAACATTCAGGTCTATGCATTCTCTCTTAGCACGCACAATTCATGTCATTCATACGCTGAGCTTTCAGGGTGATAGAAGAGAATTCAACAGACGTCCACTTGAGAGAGAAGTAATGCTCCTTTGACTGACATGCACTTTTGTGGATCTCAGCAAGGTGTGCAACAAAAAAAAAAAAAAGGTTATATAACACAGACTCAAGGAAAATAACCATAATTTTCTTTCAGGGTGATATGCAAGCTGATGGCTGTCTTGGATCGCTTATACAACAATCAACAGAAGAATACTAAAGATGCAAGAGAGAGAGAAAACAACCAAAAAATCTGAAGAAAAAAATGAGAGATACATTGAACGAAGCATTATTCAAAAGAAAGTGTAAAGTCTCATTTGAAAGTGAGGTTTGAAAACAGACTACTTAATGTAGCTTAATGTAGCTTGGTAGCAAACGAATCATTTCATATAAAAAGACAGGCGAGAGATGATGATGATGATGATATGCTTTCACCAAGCAATTGTGTTAAAACACTGTGGCCAGAATATGGCCATTACGAGTCATAAAGAGCTGAAGAAATGCAATCCCACACCATAGCTCCAACATGTAAGTACAACATTTTCCAGCACTTTACCACTTAAATACTTACAGCTGCCATCTCTTTAAATGCTGCTCTCAGCTTTGATCTCCTTTCTGTTTCAACTTGCTCACTGTGAAGCCTCTAAAACTGCATGTTAATACACCGGCTCTGATAGCAACAGATATGTCTTTGAATGAACACAATTACACTGTGGACGCTGGTGAATTACAAGAATTTGTTTCTCACCCCACTCGCTTCAATGAACCACGAATGACCAAATCAACAGTGGGGTCCAAAAGTCTTGAGATCACTAGTCATAACAATTTACATGCATCCGTTCATCCATTTAATGCCAAACACGGTAAATCATACAATCCAACCAAAAAAGTATTCAGACACTTTCAATATTTCATTATAACAGCTTATTCGCTACAGTTTAGAAAACGAATGAATTACATTGAATACTGTAGCTGTCAGCTGTTAAATTTAAGCACACAATTAGATAATACCAATTTAGGATAACCAACAAAGCTGTGGTCTGTGGTGTAAAAATATCAATTAAAGAACACTTAAGCAAAACATGGTCGGGTCAAAGTGTCTGAACAATTTGTGGTCCCAAATATTTATCGATTTTACTGGTTTATCACTGTCTGAAGATTTATTTTGTACATTATATGACAGTTTATTTCATTTCGCTATCCTCAATCACATAAATAAACTATAGTGTCATGCACACACTAGTAGACAAACAATAGCAAAATTATATCTGGTGTCTGAATAATTTTTGGTTTGAATGTATATATAAGAAATACATCCACATAACCTGATTCTATATAAATGTATTTATTTGTTTGCTTTGCGATTTATTACATTTGTGCTATATATTTCATTTACCTTTATAGGTTAAATATATCAATTTTACATAGTGGGCTTGCAGGCATTCTAATATTTTTTTTTATATATACATATATCCATGTATCCATACATACATATATGCATATATATAT
>JAUYWG010000012.1:1780982-1811587 GCA_034779775.1 Enteromius afrohamiltoni
TTGGTAAAATTAACTTCCTGTTTGTGGCACATTAGTATATGTGAGAGGGGACACTTTTCAAGATGGGTGGTGACCATGGTGGCCATTTCACTATTTATTCTCCATATAAAAGGCCCACCCTGTATATGTATATATATGTATATGTATATATGTATGTATGTATATATAAAAAAAAATATTAGAATGCCTGCAAGCCCACTATGTAAAACTGAATTTCTTGATTATTGGATTCAGGCTGATCCACTTAAGATACGGGAAACATCAAGAGTAACAGCTCTAAAGTTCAGACAACAGTAAGGAGGATGACGCATTCCGTGTATAGTTGATACTGAAAAGAAAACGGACTACCATTACTCTTCCAATATTAACGACAGTCGGTGCAGAGCAGGTCAGCTTTAGCCCATCTGTCTGGAAGCAAATTTCATACTGGCCTTCCTGCCCTCCTGAGTCTTATCTGGACCAGCAGCTCTGGGCGTGTGGGCGACTCACCCTGAAGATGCTGTGTGTAGAACTATAGGAGCAAAGTGGTAATGATATTTGTCAGAAAAGGCCTAAACGAACAAAACCACCACAGCAACATCAAACAGAGCCAAAACAGAAGGAGTCTTTAATCTCTTTCACCCAGTTCTGGCAAATCCTTACACTGACTCACATGGGCACTTCATGGGGCTTGAAAGACAGCTTATGTTGAAACAGAATCGGTAATGGAATACAGTGCAAATTCTTACTTCACCCCACTCCCACTGCTAATTCTTAAAAGCAACAGAGTCTGTGGAATTTAAAGAGAAGAGAAAAAAGAAATGTGGAAATGGAATATCCTAACTGCTCGAGAGGAAAAGTGTGTGTATACTGTTCATATTACTGCATGAACTGAAGTGTAAATTATAATAATTGTTAATACTATAATTTAATTTTTCACATGATATAATGTGTATCATTGTTTACGTTATGTTAGGAGGCGCTTTCAGTTTTGCAGGTGGTTTACTTGCGATACTTAACACGATATCACATAGAATATATATATAAATATTTTTAATATTTTATATAAATATTATTATTATTATTCAACTTTCAGAAAATGTATAATAAAGAAATTCACACTAATCATTTGTGGTCCAGGGTCACATATTCAGATTAGTTTAATACATTTATATATGAATAATTTTAAACAAAAAAAAAAAAAAAAGATTGTACAGTAGCTCAAACGGCAGGCAGCTTCAAATCTGAGAGAGAAGCCAGCCTTCATTTTCACAAGGTAAGTAATTTCACACAGCATTTATTGACATTCATCCAGGTTAGGGGTCTGCTAAGGACTCGTGCCTTCCCTCCTGCCCACAATCATGCACTCCTACTTGGACTTCAAACATTCTCCAGGCCCCTTTGCTGATCTTTTTGAAAATTCAGGGAGCAGGGCAAACTGTTAGCATTCCACTCAATATGCCAATGTGCCAACTTGCCATATTGCATATTGCAGATATCCACACATATTAAGTACTGTACTGACTTTCCATTTTCCAAACGCCTAAGTATTACACTTTTAAAGTAGGGCATCAGTATAAGACAGAACTCTTTTCCTGACTGTCAATTTCCATCTGACGGAAAGGATGAGCACCGGTCGACCTTTCCCTAGCGCTTCAGGCTGAGGTCTACATCATGAAATGAGGACTTTAAACACATGCCATTTCTGAATGTTCCCTGTTCGTATCCAAATCTCAACCCAAATTAGCCATGTGACCTCTCTAGACTGTGCTCGAATCATAGGATTTATGTTTAGCCTTTGTAGTATTGAGCCAATTCAATATCTGAGCTGTCCATTGTGTCATGCATTTCTCCTTCGCCTTTTTTTTTCCCCAGTGCATTCAAGGTTTCAGGCTGTAACCTTCCTATGGAGACTCAATTGTTTTACCACTATCAGGGTTATTGTGACTTGGGGCTCTCATTTAATGTGTTCCCCAGTAAACTTAAAAGAAACAAAAGAAGAAGAAGAAAAAAAACCAGACACCTTGCTTTCTCCTCATTACAAGTTAAGGACAAGGTACGAGATGCCAGAAAATGTCTGCAGGCACTTCCTTGCACATTAAATCTAGTCATACAAACCATATACAGCAAATTAGGTGTCAAGATGAAGCCACAATGACTGTCTCACTATGATACTGTACTATGGAATAATTACTTATTTATATAGCACATTTCAAGTGCTCTGGAATTGATGAGATTATGATAATGCACCATACCACGATCAGCGAAGGATTTAGAATTGCATGAGAAGAGAAGGGTTTTTGTTAGGCTTGTGTTCCCAAAGCCATTTCTCTTCCCTATGCACTGATAATCAGATCAGCGGTCGCTTCCATATCTGTGTCCGTTATGAAAGTGTCCTTTAGTGTTACTTGCAAAACTGTGATTATGAAGGACAAACGCTTAGCCCTTTTCTGAATTACAATGCTGTTCACTTTAACAAGGGTCACTGATTGCAAAGGAAAAGTACATTACTAGATATAATTCCTCCCATAAGTAACGTCAGATTGGTTTTTGAGACCTATGTTATATTGCACGCTCAAATTTTAAATGTAGTCCACAGTTTTGATTAGGAACATCTCCGTAAGATGTTAAAGGGCTGAATTAGTCAAAACGAGTCTGCCTCATTTTGCCAGGCATGGCAATATGTTTGGCACTAAGAGGCATGTTGTGGAGAGAAAGAAAAAAACAGAATCCAATAGCAATGAAATTGTGAGCTAATAGGAATAAACACGGGCACAGTTTCAGTCCAGTCCACTTTAGATTATGCAGTTAAAGCACAGTAATTACAAACACTGAGCACAGTAGCAGCTGCTGTCTGCTCCCCCAGGAAACAGAATAACACGGTTCCCTATAGCACCATCCAGGGGTCCACACAAACATGTTTCATAACTTACAATTCCCCCATGCCGCACAGAATTAATCTGTGCCATACAAGCCCACCGTATACGATGTCTCTGGCATTTGATCAGCCAAAATCCACTAAAACTTTCCAAAATCAAACTTCTGCTTCTGCTTTGTTAATTATAAAAGATGAAGATGAAAAAAAAAAAAAAAACAACTGATATTAAAACATTACGTCTTTTATTTCTAAATAAATATATATTCCACATTACAGAATAAACTATTCCTTTACATGAGTGCTACTTGATCCTTCCTGTTGAAGCCGTGGTGGCAAACATGCCAAAAGTTTTGGAAAACACTGCAAAGAACATCAGAACTGCAGCTAACAAAAGAGCGGCGCTTTATCTGACACCCTGAAGAAATCGAATTCCGTGCACAACAGGAGAGCGTTGTGAATGCTTGCTTATACAGACAAGCAAAGCATGGTGCACAAAGCATCTATTTAAATGGTACAATCTTCTTTGTGTCAATCCAGCTTAAGCTATTACAGTGTGTCGTGGAGAGTGTATCATCATTGCTACCCAGCAGCTGCAGTCCTACAGTGAAGATCATTGTGTATCTCTTCAGTACTCTTTTTACTCCCTTCCCTGTCCGCCTTGGCTCGTATCGCTCTCCTTTCCGTTCCTCTTACAAAGGCCAGCCGGTTTCCACTTAGAATGTCAGCCTAATGGCACATGGCTGTTGACATATGCAGCATCATTCGCATCTCAGGATGGGCCACCAAATGCCACCTTCTGACGTTAAGGAAATCAAAACGCATAGCTATTATGGAGAGTCTGATGCGCCAAGCACACATTTCTGTTTATGTGCCTGGACCATAGAAATGAAAATAGCAAACGCTTTCCTGAAATGACAACAAATCACCCCCTCATTCCAGCACAATGCACAGACTCTCAATGGAAGATGACACGATGCTTAGAGATCCAGAGGACGCTCAGCTGCTTACTCGAGTTACTTGAGATGTAATCAGTGCTCAAGGCGTATGAAAACGTTTGCAAACCCCAGGGTGTCTTTGGCAATCTTCCCAAAAAAACGAGACCGAGAACACGGATCTTGCACCTCACCTCATTTCAAATCTTCAACACCTCCTATAAAAGAAGCACTGTTGAAACTGTGAACGGTTAATTACTAATAATTTGACAAATAAAGCAATAGTTCTTTTTGTAATTGCATGAGTATGCATTTAACATTTTTTTTACATGGTTTATAGGAGAAAAACAAAGCTACACAGACGAGGATATGCAAATGATGACATTATTGTAATTTTTTGCCTCAACTGTCCCTTTAAAAGACGACAGGCAGGAGAGAGATGGAATGATGGAAAGAGATTCAAAGTGAACGCCTCCCTCGTGCTTTCTTACTCGTTTTCTCATTCGCTCGAGCCCAAGAGAAGCAACCTCACTCCATTACAGACGCTACTGTTCTCTAAGGAACAGCCAGACACAAGATGACATCAGTCTGTTCCTAAAAATATCCCTGCGTCTGGCCAGATACAAAATTCTTATTCATACTACATGCTCGCACAAACTACAAATCCACTCACCTCTTACGCCAGAACCTCTCCTTCCATCACTGCTTTCATTCGAGTTTTGCCTCTAATTATAAGATTCTGGTCTGATGAAGGTCTAAACTACGCTCTTACGCTGCAGGGATGAGACTATTTGTGAGGGTAAAATTGTTCACTTGAAAGCTTCAATTAGGCGAGGGGAAGAAAGGCGGATGGAACGGTCGGGGGCAGAGAGGGGAGTTGGCAGTCAGTGGAAGACACAACAGTAAAATTGGCTATTAGACGCTGAACTTAATCCACTCCATATCAGAGCATGGCATCTGCCTCCAGCATAGAAATGCCCAGATTAGCAGCGAAGGATAATAAGTTCTTAACTGTATGCATGAGCTCCACTTTAGGTTTCCTGTAAACTTGCCATATGGGAGCTATGCAGATGAAATTCTGACGAGACACTTAGAGAAACTTTCCTTCCTACTCCACGGTTAAAAACGAAGCACCAGAGGAGCTGTCCATTTCATTTCTGTCCATCTGAGAGAGGGGGTGTGAGGGAGGCTGGGGTGGGGTTTAATTAACTATTAAGGGTGTGATGTCCTGACAAGACCCACGGCGAACTTCTTGCTCTTCGGACGGAGGTACGACGCCAATAATCGTTTGAGAGCAAATGTCAACATTCCTTCTGAGGAGACGTCAGCCAGAGGGCAGGAAGCCGAACTCTATATGAAAATCTCACAGCGCAGAGCTGACGTTTTCACAATGCAGCCTGTTAGCTTCAGGATCAAGACTGGGAGGGTGCAAAGCAATTTCCAGGAGTAGCCTTCTTTGCCTTTTTTGTGAGGTAAGGGGACCACTGTCTTTATTAGACGTGTGCTTTTGGGTTCACAATGGTTCCCTTCAGGAAAAAACAAGCGGCAGGTGATACTACTTTTAAAGCTCGCCCCGGTGCACAGCACACTCATCCCGCCCTCTCTCCGTTGGATTAAAAGCTCCTAATAGTCCCTAATTATACAAACTCATTTCTTTTTCTCAATGCCTCTGCATTTCTATGGCTTTTTCACGACGCTGTAAACACTGTTTCGGGACCAAATTTAATAAGCTAGTCTAGTGAGAGCCCTCTATAATGGGAGCCGAGCTTGTTTGATAAGTCTCCATTTCATCACTCACTTTATTAATTAATTATATAAACTTAAAGCAATTTGCCTCCTTAATAGCTTATTTTAGGGGGAGATTTGTGGCCAATTAATTGATGTTGCTGGAGCACAAGCGCTGCTTTGTTTTGCGGTGCATGGCAGAGAGAGAGGTAATCGTCTATGGGTGTGCGGTGGACTTAAACATCTTTCAAGGAATAAGCATCAAGAAAATAAAAAAAGATGGTTGTGTATATATATATATATATATATATATATATATATATAAATAAAGGGACATTGCCATTTGAAGCACCTAAATCTTATTTAATGAAACTCATAACACTAAAAACTACCTTTGTGTGCGTAAAGCACTTGAGGTAATAAAAATGAGTAATATAACAGTGCTAAAAAGATACAGTCTTAGCCTTGTTTATTTCTGAACTTTGGTATAGAACTGCTCACTAGAAGGACAAATAAAGATGGACTGAAAGCTTCTACTGATAAGGACAATGACAGATAATGTGACAAGTGTTTATTAGCGTCATAGGACACTACTATATTTCAATGAACCCTTACTTGCGTACAGAAAACTCAAAAAATGACCATCGGAAAAATAAAGTAGTCCTTATTGATCTCACAACAACAACAAAAAAGCTCATGAAAATGTACTTCAGCTCACACAAACAGTGAGATGCAATCTTTTGGGATGGTACAAAAAAAGTTCTTGGTATAACACTACAGTAGAGAAAGAGATATAACCGAATCAAAGATAGAAGACCGCACTCGGTTTGGATACCACAAAAGCAGTTTATATGATATGTGTACTACATTAAAATAGAATTACGTTAAGTTTTAGAATGAGTTTTAGGTGAAAGGCTCCTTTAAGGAAAGTGTTACACACAGTAACACAATCTTTCTTCCCAAACTTTCCGCAAGCTACTTCTCTCTGCATGACACACAGTGTCTAATAGATTAACACATTTCAGGTTACCCTGTCACGTTAATTCATCTCTCTTTCTTCAGCAAGCCTAATGTCAACATTTTTTAACATTTCGGTATGTTTCGTACAGAGGCATGCTGTTAGGCTTTGATAAGCTGGGCCTCTTCATCAAACACTCATCTGTTCCTGTCAGCACAGGTCAGAGGAGAATGTTCCGAGGTCAAGAAGAATTTCAAGTAAAAGCAGACCTCAGAGACTTTGCAGCGATGTGCATTTAAGGAAGATTTGAGGAACAGCAAAAACAAAACTACACATCTGAATTTGTACCAAATCATGTGGTCTCTAATTCATCATAAACATGAAATCAGACAATAACAACTCAAAACTGTCTGACTTGTGGTGCAGTGTACACAAATTTCTGCTACTGACATCATATGTTGTGTGCTACAAAAGAAAGATTGTTGTAAGTTTTGGTACATCACCAACACTTATTTTCTTTTCTTTTTTTCCGTCACTAAAGTGACTGAACATACCATTTCACCTTCAGTCCCTTAGTGTTTCAAGGCAGAATAAAGTCACTCAGGTTTGAAACAAGACACTGAGTAAACCATGACAGACCTTTCATTTCTGAGGTTTTCATTGTATTTTTGATTTTTCTCAAGTTAAGTCTCCACATTTTGTTTTATTTAGCTTTTTTCAGCTACCTTAACCCTCTAGAAAATGGCTGATGCTGCAAGGGAAATTGATATGGATGGCAAACCAAGAATTAACAGGATTTAAAGCTGGTGAAGAGGGACAAATGAGCGCATGAATTAATGCGAGAGTGCGGCCAAGACAGTGAAAGGGACGCTTGACTTAATCCCATTCACAGCATTCTCCGGTGCGGCTGGGGAACTCTAAATATGGTAATGAGAGGGAAGAGCCGACCCTAAGGTGGGGGTTTATATGGTTGCTGTGGCGTGAGTCGCTGTCTAGATAGTCCAGTAATCCCGTGCTGCTTTTGCAACTTAGGTCCTCAAGTAAACAGGGGCAGACCCTGTGGCCGGTAAACCCCTCCTGTGTTTACTCACAGTATGGGCGGTAGAGACTGGCAGGGCGCTACTGGAACGCGACCCTATTGTGTGGCCGCCTTTCTTTTGTAAAGAGAAAAATGAAGACACTATCAATAGGCCGGCAGAGGGGAGGAGGAGCTCGTCATGGCAGCAGGTGCAAGGGATAGCCAATATTTGCACAGCGGTTTCTGTGACACATACTAACTGCGAAATAAAAGGGGGCAACTGTTTTTATTGGCGCTTCACAACACCCAGATAAATCCTGAAGCGGTTACACTCCCCCATCCCCGCCGATCCCACCAGCGCCAAATCATTTTATGTGCTACAATTGCCTAGATGCATCCTGACACATTACAGAGTGTCATTTCAGAGGTCAAGAGTGCACCTCGATGCAGTCTCTCTTTGTTTCCTTTCACTAGTGCTGGGATAAAACTACATAAAATGGTCACAAACAAAGCCAATGATCTCACACATTAATACACCGGCTGCTAAACAAAACTGCATCAGACACATGACATATTAATCCTCAATCAATTTTTGGTTTGTTTAGTTTTTTTCTTGTTAATAGGGAAATAAAATAAAATATAGTTCACTGGCTGTTCATGATTCTGAGATTTAACATTAGATTTTTATCAAACATAAAAAAAACATTAAAAATGTATTTGCAAATACAATGTAAAAAACAAGAATTGTTTAATATTCTTTCATTCATATTTCGAAAGCCCAACTATTTCTTCATCAAAAGTACAAAACTAAGCATCGAGGAATTCAATTCTTTAAGACTCCCACCCCTACTTGAATTACTCTATAAATTTTCAGCCTTGGTTAAAACAAATTCTTACATCATACCTAGTTGCCGAATTAAATTTGTGAATCTAATTCAGTGTAACAAACTGGTGAGTCCCCTCAGGAGAACAATAAAGATTTACTTCTAAGCTCTCTCTGTCTGGAGGGCTGAAAGTTTGAGAAGAGCTGAGGCTTTGTGCAAAGATGCCAGAGCATCGACTTTAGCTCAATCCACTCAATACACTCTCGTGTGTTACTCCACAGTTTTTACCTCCAATTTCTACTGCAGCAGCTGGCCACCATGCAGAGCGCTGTAAACCAATAACCCAGTGTACAGTCTTTCCACTGCAAATAAGAAATCAGCTTTTAATATGTATAGTTACGGCCCTCGCCTCCTTGAAAAGCAAACAAACAAAATATCTGCCAAAGCCTGACAACCTGCCATTCTCGTCAATGTCACGCCTGTCACTATAGATTTAGTAAATATTTCTCGAAACTGGGAGGTCTTAGAAACCAGGTTTTTTGTTGTCTGTGAAAAAAATCTGTGTTGTCTTCTCTCTTTTCTTTCTTTGAGTGAAAGGATATTGAATAAATGGAAGAGTTAAAAAGAAAGCCCAGGGTCTGTTGAGCAGCTAGTGCCAGTATAAGTTGCAGCAAAAGCACAGAGCTAAAATAAAAGCCTCATGGAGCCTGGGAATAAAAGCATGTATGACTAAAAGTAATGGTAGGCAGAGATTGATTGACGGGTAACTAATTGTGAGTGAACAAAGGCTTTCTTTCTCTTTCTCTCGCCCACTCTCTATCTCAATCTCCCCCACTCAAGTCCATAGTTGGACATAAGAAATGAAAGCTTAATCTGCTTCGATGGAAAATCTATCAGAGTGGCCCGGCCTGTGTATGAGGATTAATACTGACGGTGCATATCCTTCAAGTAGGGTCAGGCCTGTTGTTCAATCATTGGTTGCAATGACAGCAATGAATGCCTTCCCATAAACGTACATAGGCCACAATTGGTTTGGACTTCTATGAAAATCCAGTGTGAACATGAATAAAATATCAGGGGGTAGCTAATTACATCAAGCAGGAGCCGGGGTCCCGCAATTTGCCTTGGAAAGCAGGGTCAGGGGCCAAGCAGAATGAACCGCAGCCCAGCCACATTGCCCACTGTAAAAAAAAAAGATTAAAGTGAGCTCTTCTATAGGTCAACCATGTGTCCATATAGATCTGTTGAACAGGATATTCTCTTTGATCCCCCTCTCTGTTTTGATATTAATATATAATGCATGTCTATAAGATTACAGATACAGCAGTGGATGTACTGGGGGCGTAATTAAAATTATAAGAAGAACAGCAATAATAACAACAATAATAGTTATAATTATTAGCATATTTTTTTGATGATGATGAGATATATTAATATATATAATCATATATAAATAACATTTAAAATTGAAGTATTTAAATATATGTAAGAAATTTTATTACATTTTATAATTAAATATGCATTTCTGTTATATAACAGTCAAAATTTTTATATAATTGAAGATGTACCCCTCTAATCCAACAACAAACACACTTAATCCCACATATCAACATTTGTTCAGATGAAATATGATCAAATGTGTTGAAGCTAAATCTAGCCTGTTTTCCCATAACCGCAATGTTCCAGGGCTCTGCAGTAAATCAAAAAATGGTGTAGCCTGAAGCAAACCTTGACATGCTTGGCCAGGGAGGGGAAGAGGGAGGGAATTTGGAATGGGTCAGAGGTCAGAAACCTTCCACAGTACACATGGAACACGTGGTGACATACTGTGCAGTAAACAGCAGTGACTGTAACTGTAGCATCATGAATACCCTCACAAACATGCTGGACATTTGCATCGGCGCCTGGCTCAACCGTTTCCAGGGAGAGCGCCAGCAGGGTGTGAAGGAGAGGGGATAGTGGTTCTGGAAGCCATGGTCAATGGGCTTTGGACTTGTCCTGAGGCGACACACAGTCTCTTTTACCAGGGGAGCGGGCCGTGGGACATAGTGCTCTGTTCCACGCTGTCCATCAAAACCGGCCCTGCTGATTTGGACAGTCAGTGTGGTAGATTGGTATTCCCTGCACCTTCTCCCTGCAGCAAAGCCCATCAGTGGACACTGACACTCTCTGGTCTCGCCTCAGGCTACAGAGGAAGAACAGCATGCTGGGATACACAGGCCATCTCTCTCCTGACATTGCGGCTTATGATAAATCATCTACAGAAAAGTCATGTGAAGGAGTCAATGGATATTAAGGGAAGAATAAAAGCAGTCGGATACCACACGGATAGAGAGTAATCTTTATAGATATAATAACGTGCATTAGCTTGAGGCCCTAATGCCCTAATCATGAAAACAAAATTAAAACCTTTCCAGCTGTGAATGATTTGGGTTTAATATATATCAGAAAAGAGAGAAAATAAAGGGCGCTCAGATTTTTACTCTTGGCTTCAGGGGATGAATGGATCATTTCACAAGTTTAGACATTAGACAGATATCTGGGAGAGCATCAACCGGCTCTCCGATGAGAAGACCCCTGAGATACTCAGCAAAACTTTTTTGCTGAAATTAATTTCTGCTGTCACTGAAGGATGTGATGAAAATCCAGAAGCAGCCGAAAAGATCATCAGCTGCTACTGTAGATGGATTGTGCCATTTCAACTACACTGCTAATTGATGAGTTTTCCATTTCAAATCTCAGTTTATTGCTGCTACATTATACAACCTTGCTGATCAAATAATGTCAAATAATAATGCCAGTGAGGAGAGCTTGCATCAGAAGCAGGATAGTCATATACTAATAACTCTGAGAAATCCAAACAATGTCTTTGGGAGCCAACGCAGTGTGCAAAGATTTAGTGAAGAGGTCTTTTAAAAGAACTGCTGTTTACCTTTTTGGTATTTTAGAATGGATACAAAACAACCTAAATGTCATCTCCAGCAGCACTGAGGTTCTAAGTATATGTTGTATCACACTAGGGGAGCTGATGTTTTCTCTTTATACTTTTATAAACACAATGGTTTGTATCAAACTGAAACCAGTTGACCTCGAACTTCACAGAATGTTTTTATGAATATGTCATTCAATATCCCACCAATAAATGGGTGTGTGTTTGAAAGTGTATTTGCACATATTTCTCAATTTTTAGCTTGGGCTTTTTTTTTTCTCCATCTGACAAAGCTGTTGACTCACAGTGGGCCTGACTTTGAAAATGGGGATGTCACTTCATGCCTCTCAAACGTGTTAAGAGGCTGGCACAGACCTTGTTTCTGCAGCTATTTTGGAGGAAGCAATGCTAAGCATGTTAGCATAAGTAAGACGATTTTGATGGGAAAAGTCACTCGGGGGAACTAAGTCAGATCACATTTCTAGAAGCGCTTTAGACCATGTTTGAGTTGTACAATGAGGCTTGGATCACAGCAGAGCACAGCAGATATCTCTCTCTCTCTCTCGCTAGCTCATATTGCGAGTACACAGACCCTTGGCATTCTTATTCACAGGATTAAAAGCAGTCAGAGGAAGTGCTCAAACCCCAACAGCCTGTGCCTTAGCTATTACTCTTTTATTACTCCTCAGAGGATTCTTCATCATACAGCTCCAACATGTCATGGTTCATACAAACTGAGAGCGATGTTTATCTGCTACCATATTTCAGCTTAGCATAGGTCCTAAAAGCTCACATAAACGAGGATAATACATAGAGCTCTGGTAAGAAATCCCAGCAGTCATACCTGCCAAGATGCAATATGAAGACGGCTGGCACAAGACCCGTTATGTCGAGGTACTGCTCTGTTTGATCGCATACATGTTTGTTTCTAGTCTTTGCACAGAAATAAAAGAATACATTCTTGATCCAGCACAAGAGAACAGGAGCATCTGTGGTGTTTGAGCCCTGGGTTTCCAAGCTCAACGTGGTGGTCCTAATGCAATCCCTCCCTCTGGGTTCTTTAATGTCCCTGCAAAGGGTTTTGGGAGATTCCTATATACTCAGACAGAGCTGCCCCATAGGATGCACCAATAAAAAGCTAGCTAAAATAAGGCACAGGCTTTTCGTCTCTGTTTATGTGTGCTGTAAAACACGAGCAAGTGCATCCACGTGGAGCAGGATAGCCTGCAGAACTTAGGACCATTTCCCCATTACAGATTGTGGCTTAATATAAAAACATTCTGAGAGGCTGAATGCATTAGCTTTGGCTTTTTTTATGGGTCATTTGGTATAAAGCAGTGCATAAAGATAGCTCTGCACATACAAGATACAAACAAAGAGCTCAAAGTGAGGCCTCATGCTGATCATGGAGATGACAAACACTAACATCAAAGCTACAATCATCCATACATGTCATTGTCAAAATGTATATATACAGTAAGAGAGATGCAGCCTGCTCTATCTTCAGTAACAGACGGATGTAGGCAGTGAACTACTGACCCAAAAAACCTTGACTTCTTCCGTAAGCAAGCTTTCATCCAAAAACATGCAGATTTAAGAATGCTGGAACAGACAAGTTAACAGTGTTGCAAAACATACAGACCAAGGTATCTCTGGAAAAAAGTCAGAGATAGAACATGAAAGAGAACGAAACACAGAATCAAGGTAATGCTGATAACTCTGCCTATATAAGCATGTCAATATGTAATCATAAAACAAAATATAATGCTATCCTCTTGTTTTTATTTTTTTTTTTTGTATCACTATTAAAAATGATAAACATTTCTTTTTCAGAATGTATTCCTGAACAATAAACTTTGAAGTGTCAGCTCCGTAAGCATATGTTGATTATGTATCTAGTCAGAAAGACTCATGAACAACAACATTTTAATTTTGGGTAAGTCATTTGTGTCTTGTTAAATAAAATCTCATGGCTGTCTTTTGCAGGAATACCAAAATGCTGAATATGTGTGTGTATGTAATCCATATGTTTGAAAGCAATCTGCATCTGAATGCTATCTTTGATTGATCAAGCAAGAATGAAAAAAAATAAATAAATAGCAATTGAGTTTCCCATCAGCTTGGCTTCTTTTCTTTTCATGTGTGAAATGCCTACAAATCAGTTTCAGGGCAGTTTATAGAGATCATGGGATGACTCCACTCGCTTTGGTTTAAACATAAATGGGCATTTCGTTGAGTAAATATGGCACACCTGGAGATGATGACTGCACAACTATTCCAGGGCATTTGCACGAGGACTTTTAGCAGGCTATAAACCCTTCCCTGGGATATTACTCTGACTCCAACTTCAATAAAGAAGGAGATTAATGTAGTTGCAAGCAGTTTATTTCTGTATCAGCCCCTGTCCCTGGGCCCTGGGGGTGGAAAACAGGAAGGAGAGAAGTGAGAAGTGAAACCTGAGCACAACATACCCCAAGTTCAGGCCGATCAATCACAGTAATAAATGTCAAGAACTGGATAGGTAAAACTAAACTTAATGCATTCGGTCTGGTAAAAGATGATGATGTATGTGTGAGAGATTGAGGGCATGTCCAACAGTGTGTGATGGAAGCGTTAACATCTTCAGTAAGTTTGAGCATTACTGCATGCATGAGAAAGGAAAAATGCACAAAGTGCTGCCACAACTTGAGGCAAATTGGGACTGACAGGAATACGCGAGATAGCAAACAAAGACATCTGACTTGAGCGCCATGTAGGTTTCTATTCAAGGCTTAAAAGTGCCTCATGTCAACATCTTGCATCTGTGTTTCTCCCTGCCGCAGTCTGAACAGGTCCTAAGAACGCAAGCTACCATGGGATAAAGTTTGGGCTTCAGAAAACTCCACGCCAAAGCCATATAAAAACTCCAACCACGCTTGTGTCAAATCCATACAAACAAACGGTGTATTCCCCTAACATTTAGAGTGTTTCCAGGCAGGAAGGATTATGTTAAATTAACACCTATTCATCATGCCCTCACTTCACAACGGTCATGCTTGTTAATTATGCCAAATAATTATAAACATGCCTATGAATTTTGAATAGAGGATCAAACATCTCCCCGCACATCATAAGTGAGACGTTATCATCATGCAAGCAGGTTCTTTGGTGTCTTGTGCATCTCCACTCTGAGCATGCCCATGTTCTGTCAGAGACAGAGGGCACACGGTCCATCTCAGTCTGTCGCCCTGCTTCTCTCTGGCCAGAGATCTGTGGCAGATGGGAAGACAGGGCCTTGGAACTGCCCCGGGGTAAGAGCACAGCTCCCTGTCACCTAAGTTCACCATGGCACTGTGCATGCTGAAATCAAGCCACTTCCTCTCTCCAAACGAGGCAATACATCAGGTGTTGAATAAATGAGTGATGAAATCTTGACAGATTAAAGTGAAAGGGAAAAAAAAAAAAAGCCTCAGAGGCCATCTGCCCAACCAGGCTGGACTGTCATGGCAGTGCTGATGGGGAGTGAAAGAGTCGCAAAAGACGAGAGAGGAGGGGGAACAGAGGCATATCTCTCAGATACTCAGATACTAGAAATGCAGCAGAACATTCTGATCTTAAGATTAAAGCTGGATATCGCCAGATACTTAATGATACAATACACATGGCTGACATGCACATTGGCGCCAAGAAGAATTTGGATACGTTTTGACACTTCTTGTCACAAACTGTATGTCATTAGAAACAAAACATCAAACTAAGTGGTATCAGTAAACAAATGATGCAAGACCTTTTCTCAGAACTAACTTCACTTTTCAGAGCCTTTTTTGTGATGACTTTTAACTGGTGTCAAGGCTAATTTTATTCAATGTACAAAGTCAGTACCTCTCAGGTTCACACAAATAAGAGAAAGGTGAGATTTATCAACATGTTTCACAACAGAAACTGTCTAAATTCTCTAACCCACATGCTCAAAAATTGATTAGTAAATCTGGGTTGTGATGGTTTTAATATAAATAGTATTCATTGACAATGTTGTTGTTTTATTTGTTATATATTATTATTATTTATTATTAGTATTATTGTTGTTGTCATTAAATTTAAAAAGAAACACAAAAAACATTTTTAAATTATTTAAAAATAATTAAAAATAATAATAATAATTAAAAAAAACAAAAATTATATATATATATATATATATATATATATATATATATACACACACACATATACATACACATACACAAATCGAAACCCGAAGGATTTGGAATTGATTAAATACATAATAATTCTTTGAGGTATTATCAGATTTGTGGAGACAGATGTTCACCAGTTTTGCCCACAAATGTTCAGATATGTCACACACCCAAAAACACACATTATTTTAAATACAAACTTGTTTCCTTTGTGTTCCCCATTGAAGCACAGCTGCTTGTATCCACGCCAGTCCAGACACACTTAATTCAATATTAGTGCAGACACACTCTCATAACCCAAAACACATGTGCACACATTCATATCCACACAGCCACACAATAAACTAATAGACAATAAACCACTTGATCTGTTGAAAATGCTTTCTGGTCTGGCATACAATTATTAATATGGGGACTCGTGAACAGCAGGCACAAACCTGCCCACTTTTAATCAGATTCAGAGTATACAGTTCATGTCAAGAGCAGAATAAATTGCAAAATGAATTGTCTGTGTCATGTGGAGGCTCATTTTCACTGAAAATAATGAAATAATGCAAATGAAGAATTTATGACCACAGTTGCAATATAAACTCAGAATTGCTCAAAGTTCTGAATTGTGAGATTGTGAATACTTCAAGATACTTATTTCAAGATGGACATAAGCTTCCATAGTGTCATACTACCCACAACAATACAGAGACACTTTTTCACATGTACATCTGCCAGATGAGCTGATGAAAAATGAAATATTACACATTACACACACATACAGTATAGACTTTGCTATTTAATACCCTTGATATCTGCTGATTTTATAAAAATCTAATTATAAATATTACCTATTGCTAATTCTAACCCTACAATACAATTTACAATTTGCAATCCTTATTACTCTGATTACCCAAACAACTGCATCTGCTGTTTCAAAATAAGTTATTTTGATTCAGTTTCCCAACTGAGGAAGTCCTTGAATGTTTTTTTGGGGGATTTCTGTCCCTTATGGGATATTTTTGGCCCTAAACTATAGCCGAGCATACACACACACACTGAAGTCTCACATAATGAGCATCTCACAGAGTAACTGGATCTCAGGATCTTGGGATTTGATGATCCAGCACATGCATTAACAGGATACTAGTGTAGGACGCCAGCCAGAGAGTGACTTTAGAGTCTGAAATGACAGCCAACATACACTAATGAATTAGCTTCAGTTTCTGATGCACGCATGACATTCATATCGACTGCAGAGTTTCTACAAAAACCAGCCAAATGTCTCCAACTGAACAGTGTTTCTATTCATTTTGGGCAGGCGACCTCACTTCCTGTTTCAGTCCTAGATGGGTTCCTCTTGCCTGACGGACTCCATGGTTACTGCCATTTGTGATTGCGGCCACACTGATTTTTTTTCTTTGAATTATACTATAATGGTTCTAAAAAGCCGGCTAATCAATGGCATCTATAGTGACATGTAATGCGGTCTGATCTAATCTTGTGTTATCCATAGGTGTAACCTAATCGCTGCTGCCCAAATTGGGTCCTGACTATTTCGGGGCACGTTAGATCCAATCACAAGGAATTTGATTAAAGCATAAATTACAGTAAACCAACGGGCCTTAGATTAGTCCGTACTCTAGCACTTTGGAAACGTCTCACGTTGCAGTTCAGGTTTGCAGATAATAAAAGTTTTAGAGTTTTAAAAATTTTCAGATGTTGTAAGTAATGTTCCGCTGTGCCAGTCTTCAAATCTTTGCATTTTATTTCCCTAACCTAAATTACAACCTAAAATTCAACGCTTAGCATCTACATGACGGCTCTACGCCTGCCCTCTGTTTGTTGACTGAGAAACTGTAGATAGCCTGCTGTCTCAGATTGAGTACAGAATCAAATTAAAAATGAACGGAAGTCTGAAGTAGTCAGGCTAAAAAAAACTCTATTGTCAGATTAAAACAATAAAAAATGTTGTGTTTAAAATTAGCTGCAAAAACACACACACTCCTGTTTTTTTATTTTTTTATTAACTTAGTGTAAATAGTAAATTATTGGCACTTGATCTAACTATAAATACTATTTATCACCATTTGTTTATTATACGTCTAGTTCTTAAACCCTTGCTAAAAAGGTAAAATTAGTTTTCAAACTTCTAGTAATTGAGATTCAGACATTTTACAGACTTTTTGCAAATTCTCTGTGGATGATTTTGAGAACATGTTGAGTCTTAAGTTCTTAAGTGTTTTAATGTTTTAGCAAGTTTTTACACTCTACAAATAGGTGTTCTGCTTTTCACTGGATCCTTTGCTGTATTTCAAAGTGTTGGTTTTTGGTGAATTGCATGAAACCAATAGTCAATCTGACCCCAATAGAACTGATGTTACCAAATCCTTTACAAAAACACATGTGTTGAAGCTTTGCTTGCACATTCATGAACTTAAATGAGAAAAACTTACAAAACAAAACAAGTTATTTTAATCAGTGCCTTCACATGGGGTAAATTGCCTGCATATTTCCAGGTTGTAAATCCTGACTTTCCAAACTGAATGTATTGTAACACAACATTAGTCAGAGTAGATGCCATTTTTTTTTTATCTGACCTATTTGACAAACATTAACAAGTGTGTAAGAAACACTCCTCCTTTTTAAAACATTATAATTTCTTTCATATTTAAAGAAGGTTCCTTGGCACTTTTCCGTTTGCAGCAATGCCAGTGTCATGGTTTTGATTCCCATAGAATGCATAAAATATGCTAAATGGATCTCAATCTGTATTTAGATCTTAGGTCACTTCTAATTTTCATAACCTATCATTCTATCGACTGAATGTTTATTGTCGGCTGAAATTGTGATTTTTTTTCTTGTGCTTTGTCAGTTTAAACAAAACTTACCTCAGAAGCTTTGTCTTTGTCCACCTCAAATTGAATATGACATCTCCTCAGACTAAGGTCTGTTTAACTTTGTTAGCGTGTCTTGGCAATTGAGCTGGACTTGTTTGACTGGTTTAAGATAATGTATAACAGAGCTGTGATGGAGATTCAGTATGATCTGTCCTGACAGGAATGCAAAGCCAATACAAAAGCCGGCGGACAAAGCGAAAGTCAAGTAAATGTGTTCTAATAAACATAAATTACAATTAAATGCGATTTATTTCCGTCGTCCCACCCGGTGATCTAATGTACAGTAATCGGATCCAGTCTCTCGTAAATATAGCTTTCCCGCAATGCCGGCAGGTGCACTACCACAGTAAATATGACAAACCCTGGTGAGGTCAAGCGTGTTATATGCTAAATAGGCGTTTTCATACTGTTGTGGAGAGCAGTTTGGCAAAATACTCATTCAAACATCAACTTTGAAATACTTTGGATTTTAAGATCCAAGTCATCTTGTCCTGGAAGCGTTGAGTAATTGGTGCAGAAACGGATTTAAAATACAAACTTTGACATGTCAACAAGTTTTACTGCCATTACAATGTTTCCAGAGACATGTACCCACACAGAACAGGTGTAGGAATTAAATAGCTCTGTGCTTGGCTCTTGTTTATTTCAGAATTTGTCAAGTCATATGCAAAAGTTTAAAGTAACTAAGATATTTTGTAAGAAGTCTCTTATTCATTTGATCAAAAATATAGCAAAAAACAATAATATTCTAAAATATCTTTAAAATTTAATAGAACTGTTTTCTATTTGGGTACATTTTAAAATGTAATTTATTTTTGTGATGCAAAGCTGAATTGTCATCATCATTCTCTAGTCTTAAGTGTCACATGATTCTTTAGAAATCATTCTAATATGCTGATTTGATACTCAAAAAACATTTCTTCTTATCAATGTTAAAACCGCTGAACAGTTTGTTTTCAGTGTTTGTTGTGATTGTGAGGAGATTTTAATCTCTCCCTCCCTGTTTTTGTTTCATGTGAAGAGAGACCTGATGAAACAGACACAGTGCTTGAAGTAGAGGTAGAGGAGGAGGAAAGTACCATGATTCCTGACACCTTAGCAACAGAGACAGCCCCGGCAACTGTACCCACGACGACAACAACAGATCCTTCCACAACGACAACAACAACAACAACCCAAAGAACGACAACAACTAGCAGAACAATATACAGAGAGGAGCGACCGGCTCCTACCATTGCACTAGTGCTGGACAACACAAGCAACAACTCATACATCTCTGGTACAGTAGATTTATGATAATTCATAAATATTTAATGTTTAGTTAAATTGAAGGCTAATTTGGATTTTTTTGTAAGATCTCATTCCTTATTTTTCATATGATCTGATTAGAGCCTGGTCAAGGTTACCGATAACCTTCACGCTTATTTATTTCATTTTCTTTTTTAAATGGCTACAGATTCAGGTGGAATCAACATCTTTGACAATAGCTTTGTTTTCCTATGATTTTTACAATGAAAGACATTGATAAAAAATGATCCTAAACTAAAGTATCGGTTTAAAAACTACGTAAACGGAAACATTCAAAAGTCCTGGAAATGTAACTAAAACTAAACTTTTAATAAAAATTAGCAAAGTAAAATTCTTCATCCAATCGATGTGGTTGCATCCTGGTGCAGTTGTTGATGTTTTTTGGCAGTTAAAGAGCACAGCTGTGATGGGACGCTGGCCTCCGTTGATCTGCCGGTCAAACAGCACAGTTACGGTAGGAATGAGGGCGCATGGATGAAGGATCCCGCCGCCAGGGACTCTAAAATCTACGTCACCAACTATTACTATGGCAACAACCTTGTGGAGTTCCGGAACTTGGACAACTTTAAACAGGGTGTGTAAGATAATTCAGGCTTAATGCTGTTATTACTAAATGAAAGCAGCTGTCTAGAGATAATATCATTTAAGGCACAATGTGACTCAATTCACAGAGGACACTTTGCATTAAAAGATGGTCATATTAATTTTAGGAAACGATGATAGGGATTTCTTTGGATAAGGTCTGGATTTCTGAATAACTGTAAGTGTGAATGGTTGAGAACATGCCAGTTTGTTTTTGTGCCTGGGTATGTGCTGCTTAGTGAACATATACATGTGTGTGTGTCAGAGTGAGAGAACGTCTGGCCCTGGAAGAAAAGAAAGAGTTTGAAAGATGTTACAGTGGATTTTAGTGTGTTAGTGTTTCTGTTAGTGGTATTAATATATTTCTAAAAATATTTCCTTTAAGAGCTACGGTAGTCATAAACAGAATTTTAAAGGGGGCAACAGTGGCCGTTTTGGCTCGCTTTGCAAGAAAGGCAAGATAACCATAGGGGGGAGATTACCTTATTTGCATATTTTATCTATCTATCTATCTACAAGTACAGAGATACAAAGAGAGATATAGTAATGGATACAATAAATTAAATATTTAAAAAATGTAAAGAATACATCAAAACTAAGAATTGCTTGTCTTCTAATGCTTGATTTGCTGTTTTATCAACAAACAAGATTTTTTTATATATGTTGCATTTAAAATCTTTTTATATTTAACAGTTTCTTAGCTTTATGCTAGGGTGAGGTTACATTTACTGTTGCTTTGCTAATTTTGGCATGCAAAATCCAGTTGTTTCAACTGGGAGTTTTGCATGAGGCTGAAATATTTTCCCATGCAGATTTCACAGTGGGTTTAAGTTTCCAATAGAAAGTTAAGTTTCCTGTATCCAATAGAAAACTGCTTGGTTTCAGCATGACTTGTGCACGGGCTGTGCTTTACTAATTCCCTACACAATAGAAAATGGAGTTTATTGCAGACGAAATGTCATTATTGTACACATTTTCTTTACTTTTCTTTCTTTTCCTGGCAGGCCGCTGGAGTAACCTGTACAAGCTGCCTTATAACTGGATCGGAACGGGCCATGTTGTGTACAGAGGAGGGTTTTACTATAACCGTGCCTTTACAAAGAACATCATCAAATATGACCTCAAGCAACGGTTTGTAGCCGCCTGGGCTCAGCTCCACGACGTCGTCTACGAAGACACCACACCTTGGAAGTGGAAAGGCCATTCTGATATCGACTTTGCCGTGGACGAGAACGGACTTTGGGTCATTTACCCATCAGTTGATGATGACTACGGACAGGCCGAAGTCATTGTAGTCAGCAAACTAGATCCCAATGATCTCTCTGTCAAAAAGGAGACCACGTGGAGGACGAGACTGCGAAGAAATTCCTTCGGGAACTGCTTCATAATATGTGGCGTCCTGTATGCGGTGGACATTTACAATCAGCGGGAAGGTGAAGTTTCGTACGCTTATGACACGCTGACGGGCGCCGAGGCATCTCCGCGTTTACCGTTCATTAACGAATACGGGTTCACCACACAAGTCGATTACAACCCGAAAGAGAAGGTTCTGTACGCCTGGGACAATGGACACCAGCTCACCTACAGCATCAACTTTGTAGAGCAAGAAAAGAAATGAAATCAAACTTTATCAATTTTATTTACTCAAAGCAACAGCCACTTCCTGATTGTAACTGCCTCATTGGCTCCACTGACAAATGCTCTCTTGAAACTGTCCATCGTCTCCTCGTGAACTTTAATTGACGTTTGTTAGCAATTATATAAGAACAAAGGGATTACATAACCGCTGCTCTAGAATTCTCTACCAGAATCCCGCCATACGAAGGCCCTTTTATATGATTCACGTCAACATTCCCACTGCATTAAACTCTGTGGAGCGAAGCAAGTCCCAGCTGCTTGTTGTGCACAGGTTGACCCATATAAACTTTGTCCCTTTTGAATTAGCAAACAATTAAATTGGTTATAGTTAACCGCTGACATTATTGGAAAATTGTGAATAACCTTTTTTCTTTTTTTTTGCTATTTAAAACAGATAGTTTTGTATTTGCACATAACACTTGTCCTGACGTCCAATTACATGCTAATATGGTTCATGTGAAAGGTTGTAAAGTGTTCACAACTGACCATTTGCAAAGATCAGATGCTGTTGCTATGTCCGAGAATCCATGGCCCTCAAACGCCACACATCACCTTAATTCAAGCAGCAGATAAACCGAACATCTCTTTATCTTTACTAGTTATAGCATGAAATAAACATAAAAGTACATCAGAAGGTATTTATTTCAGCCGCTGAAAGAATGCACACCATTTTTTCAAATTCACGTCCAATGATGTTTATCTTACTCTTCGGCGTTATGATTGGACAGATCACCTGTCAAATCAAACTCCCTGCGAAGGGTCAATTACAGCTTCTAGTTAATTTTAATCTCTATTAAAAAAGTCCTGACAAACAAATGATAAAGACTTCAAACAATAAAAATACAACTTTTTAACTACTTAAATAAAATGAATAAAGAAAAATAATACAATTAAAAACTAAAATATTACAATATAGTGAAATTTTAATTTTAATTAGTGTTTTAATGTAGTAAAAATACAAAAAAAAAAACAAATTCGCCTGTTTTAATTTAAAAAAAAAAGTAAAAAATAAATAAATAAATAAAAAAAAATCTAATACAAAATACATTTTGTATTTTAAATATTTAAAAAAAAGGTATTTTGCTTGATCTTGCTTAAAGGATAGATATTTTAACAGGTAAATTAGACAAAAATATAATATAAAATATATTAAGAACAGCATTTCCACCTGCCATAACATAAATCTTGCTGATGACAAATGTCTTACACATCGCTCCTGGTTAGGACATGTGTAAATCATTAAGTTAAGAGTTTCGTGACTTGCTCTTCTTTAACAAATAAAAGCTTGTCATGCCAACAACATAACGTAACGTTTCATGTACCTGTAATGATGTTTTATAAACATAACAAGCATTCTGAAGGAAAACTGTTATATGTTTTCACATCAAGAATGTGCCAGAAAATTGTCTTCCAGTGTTTTGGCCCATATAGCCTAAGCGGGCTGGTAAAGCATGACATCATAATGCAGAAAGAATGCTATGTGTGCTAATGAGAGCGTATGATTATGTTCGGGAGTCTCTTTAATGACTGGGCAGAGTTGCGTATAGAATGTTTATATGCCAGGAAAGCCTGTGTGACGCATGGGTACAGATACATATGCCATGTATAAAAAGATTAGCGGTGTTTAGAATGTTGCTTTAAAGCAGTTTGTCTTGTGCCCTCTGTAAATAGCAGAATATTTTTTATTTTGTTTTGATTGAGTTTTTAGAAACACAATCTTAAAGAGATTTCTTTAACTCTGTCAATGAAGCATGTCTGATTTTAATAAAGTCTAATTGGATTTTGTTAAATAGTATTGATATTGTGAAATATATTTCTAAAAAGATTAAAAAGACTGCTGGGAAGGAAGTGGGAGTAGTTTTGGTTTGTGGGATCGTGTGGGTTTTGTTAAAGAAAGCCTCAAAGGCCATGAAATCTTGACATTGCCTTCATTGCCTAACATTAATTCTCTTAATGCATGTCATTGGTCTTATTGTGAATGATTCATCTGTGCAGTTTATTTGTTTTTGACTGCGATATTTAATCAAACTGCAACTTTCCAGTTTTTTGTTGTTGTTTTTTTGACAGAAATATGTCACATTACAGCAGTAAAGTCAGAGGAAATTTCCATTTCATGAATCATAAATATTAAATGAAAAACATCTGCTTAAAAAAAACATGCTTTACTAATTGGCCAAAAAAAAGTTTAAGTACTAAAATTACTACAACTTAAAGGGGTCATACAAACCCAGTTTTCCACAAGCTAATATGATTATTTAGGGTCTTAGTGGAAAGTTTGTAATATAGTTTGTTTTAAAATTTCTCAAAGATAGTTTTAAAAACGTTAATTTTACCCTGTCAAAAATAGCTCTTTAAAAATGACTCTGTTCTGCGTACTTCCCCTTTAAATCTTCATGAGCACCGCTGACTCCGCCCCTCTTTTCCGAGGCACTCTCAGAGGATCTTTTTTTAGCTGTATTCATAGTGAAACTTGCTAATTAGCACATTATTAGGAAAGGTGATTTGCAAAGATTCTTTAAAATACATTATAATCACTGCTTCTGTGGGTGAGGCTGGAACATGAATGATTCTCATGAACATAAACGTATTTCGGTTGATCAAGGGTGCGTTTCCCTTCAGAACCAAACATAACGTTAATCTTCTGCCTTCAGTCACTCAGATGTCGGGAGTAAATCACTACTGCTATATTCACTAATACATTCAACAACAAAACACCTACATCTTGTGTCTCGGTCTGATGACGGCTCAGGGCGGGTCTCAGGTAAGACACCAGTTATGTCTGTGTGACACGCTGCTGTCAATCAATTATTGTGGGTGTGGCCTCTGTCTGTGTGACTCCACACCAACTTACATTTGAGAATGGCTTGATTTCAGAAGGAGCAACTTATTTTTATTAAGACAAAAGAAAACTACCTGTGGATCTTTCTCATTGTAGGGTGATTGTGTACACACACTCCCAACAAACACCAGTCAAACAGCTTGAAAAAGTGCATGTACCACCGTATGACCCCTTTAAATTACATTTTTTTTAAAAAGCTAACTTGTTATTTGGCCATTTACATAAAACATGCAACTAACATTGTTATTTGTAATATTATTTTTGAAATGCAATCAACAACGAAAGGATAAAATCAAGTCCAAATCTGTTTTCTCTTCTTTTTTAGTTGTTTCACTCTAAAAAATGTCAGGTAGTAGAAATAAAAGTGGTCGCTACTGTCACTTTTAAAAAACTAACAGGGTTTATTAAATTCAACAATAAGCTGTTGCAAAATATTGCATTGGCTTTCAGAATTGCAATTCACGCTGGGAACCCAAGCACCAATACACTGTGAACATCACACTATTACAGGTAATCTGTAAATATACAAGAGATCAGAGTAAAGCAAACACAGATAATCACTGTGATTCTACAGATCAGTGATGTTATATCAGTCATTTCCTGAGCCTGTTCGCTGTTGTATATTGCTGCGAGGATCTATAGGACTGAATTCAAAGGGTGTGTTTTGTCAGCCTTTGTTGCAATGGTTAGTGTTCTTGTCAGTGGATGATTGGTCAGTTAGTGTGTTTTGTTGTTTTTGAGCGGTTTTCTCTCTCTGATGGGTGGTAGTCCAGTGTTTTTGGCAGTAGTCATGACTTTAAATTATTGAGATTAACTCTGCGGGACACAAAAGCAGTTTGTTTTAATAACTGTGGAGTGATGTTATGGAGAACAAAACTGTAAAATCTATAATCTGCAATTAATCAAACTTCCAATGTACAGAGAATCCGGCAGCGGATCAGAGACGTGCCTGAAAGCACTTTATGGTTTTGGCTGGAGCTACAGATAGTTTGAGGAGGAGAGAAGAAACAAGAAACAAGATAATGTGAAAATGTTTTAACAATTACTGTTAATAATTCACACATGGTAACATCACAGATGTTTTTTAGGCCAGGTTATTTTCGTTTCATAAAAATAAATGCAATGGACATAATTGAAATACAATACTGAAAAAGCAGGCAATTTTTAGTTTGTTTGTTTGTTGAGTTTAAGTAATAAAATAAAAAAGTAATAAAAATCTAATTAGAAAACAAAATTTCTAACAATTCAACCAACACTAAAATGAAAACAATCAATTCTAAAAAAAATTTAATTAAATCTAATTTCAAATAAAAACTAAAACTATCATTTTAAAATAACACTGTTTTTGGAAACACTTGGTAACACAAAAATGCTCATTAGTTAACATTACATTATAGAATGAACAATACTACAACAGCATTTATTAATCTCAGTTCAATTTTACTTTTGCATTATTAAAATCACAAGTTGTGTCTGTTGCATTAGTTAATGCATGATCATGAACAAACAATGAACTAACATTAACGTTAATTAATAATACATGTATTGTTCATTGTTTGTTCATGATAGTTAAGACCTTATTGTAAAGTGTCACCCCGTTTTCAGCTACAAAAACCTCAACTAGATTAAGAAACATGATAACCGGTTTTTCGCTGGTCTGCAGTGGTCTACCAGACCTCATGTTCTGCTGACACATACATTCAGGCCAGATATGTGTTTGTGCATTTGTTAAGGCCTCAGAGGGTTTAGGGATTAAAACTGAGCCCCAGATTAGACAGAACACAGGCAACTCACTCTCATTATCTAGCATCTCATCCTGTGGTCTTTAGGTTGGGGTAGCAGGGCTTAGTATAGTCCTCCAACTGTGCTTCTACACACAGACAGCAAAGTGTCATATGTTATAATTTAATGGCCAAAAGCAACAATTCCTCTAGGGCTTCCTGAGGTTAAGTGCTGCGGTCAAGGGCACGTTTGATAAATGACATTTGTCATTCTTGTCATCCTCAACCACAACTGAAGGTGGACCCATATTCATTTTAATACTGCTGTTGTTAGTGGTAACTGAAACTATTACAATAAAGCATTAAAATAAACTTACCTTCGTAAAATGGCTAATAAGTAGGTTGGAAAGCTAACAGCTGGAAGAGGATTATCGGAAGACTCGCGTTTTCAAACTGACCACGCCCGCTTTAAATAAAAATAGTAGATGAGTGCAGCGCTGCGTCATTTTGCTTAAGGGTAAAGCGCTTCCTACTGTCAGAGAGAGAAAAATTGCATTTCTATTCTAATATTTGACCATGGATAACAAAACCAGCCATAAAAATAAATTTGATAATGATGTATCTATATATAATCTGAAAGCTGAATCAGAATTTTGATTTCAGATGCTAATTGAAGACACGTTTCACCTATTTGGAGGTCTGAAAAAAAGCTAATTCAATGAAATAGCCTACAATTACTTTTTGTTACAATTACTACAATTGTTTTTTTTTTTGGTAGAAATGGAGACCATATCATTTTTTTTAAAATGTCAAATAAATAAATAATTTCCTGTTACCCGTTTGATTGAAATGAAATCAAACAAAAATAATTTTTTTAAAAATAATTCCTGAAGAGATACACATGCTTTGTGTCAAGAAAAAAAAAGACCAGATTTGAGTAATATCAGGTCACAATAAGACATTGCCATTCATTTCAATACAAACATGGCTTTTAATGTTTATAATGCAATTACAAATCTCAGCACTATTTCTGAGATCTGTTGCAAATAAGTTTGATTATGGCAAGCTGTAAACAAAAATGTTATAAAAGAGATGTTTGTGTACATTTTTATTGACCTTGACAGCAGTAATTCATAAACTCACAGCAGAATAAGGCTTTTAGGATTCAGGTGTCTGGCCTGGCAGATCTGAAATTGTGAAATAATAATAAAAAAAATAATTATTTAAATACAGCTGCAAGCAGCAATTACCAGGGTTCGAGGTAACAACCCTGAGCAAGAGTACTACCTTCTGACCAAGTTTCAGCTTTCTAGGCCTTATATATAAATATTTATTAAATCTTTACAATTACAATAGGTTTTACACACGCACACATATATATTTATACATACATACTGTATATATTCAATGTAGAAGATGCTGTCAAATTTATCTTAAATAGAATTCCTCATTTGGAGTGAAAACATCCTCAGTGTTTTAATGTGCACAATCCAAGCCAAACACAAGGAAATGAAGAGCTTTAGTTTGGAGCTGATCTTGATGTCAGGATAACAGCAATTCTTCATGGATGCCCTTAAATGGGAGAATCATCAAAATAAGTAAACAATTCCGATTTCTAGGACGTTTCTTTGGCTTCATGGGAATATGAAAGTGACTCTCTTCTTTCTCACGTTCTCTTTGTCTCTGGAGCAAATTATGAATGCCAACACTAAATTGAGAAACTTGAAGAGGCCACTCCCCTTGAATTGTGTTTTTAAGCATGGCAGTGGAAGATTGTATTTGGACATGTCCCAGGAGAGATGTCTGAAAAATAGCAAGATATCCATGCAATAACAATGACTGTGCTTAAAGGAAAAATAAGTGCAAGAGAATGTGTATATAGTCTTGAGAGGTATCTGAAGGTTTTTCAGCTATTAGCTGACCTTGGCTATTCAGGCAACAGCAAATACTTTTCTGCAAAAATGTCTGTATCGCAGCTCAAACACTCACACTGTCCTTCAGAAGCAGATAAGAGAGACTCAGAAACAAAACAACGGAGTCTTTCATTATCCGACTGGAGCTGGAGGCGAGGAAAGATCTGCACATGGACAAACCTCTCTCACACACAGATGAATGCAAAACACACACATGCTGCAGACAGTCAGTGGAGATGATATCTCATTGTTGTGGGTCACTATTGTCTCAGGAAGGCTTTATTATTAATAGACTGTAATCATCAGTGCCATTACACATTACAGGGGCGGGCATTTGGACACGTGTGTGAGCAACTAAAGTCAATGAGAAGAAAGACCACTGCTGCAATGCAAAAAACTATTTTCTTTTAAATCTCCCACCCATCTTCATTCTCAAAGGCTATTTTGAAATACATAGGAAATCGATTAAATGAAGTTTTGCACATGGATGGATGGCTTAGATGTGTTGTAGGAAGCAGATAACAGATTGAGTGTGAGAGTGGATAGCGTGTGCATGTGTGTTAGATTTTCCGTCAGTATTCATCATTATTGATGTACATCAGAGCTTTCTTTGTTTTAATAATCAGATTCGCACACAGATAAATGGCCTCTGAGAACTGAGATGTTATTCTACTCTCCATATGAGCGCAACAGTGATTAACTGTGTTTGCTTGTGAAATAACAATACTGTGCTCTGACCTTTTAAAAGTTATTACGAAGATGGCCCCAAAAAACACACGGATGCTTCAACCACCAAAAGAAAGAAAGGAATGTGAGTTCATGAAATAAATACATAAATATTTTAATTTATACATGTATTTATATATATAATTTAAAAAATGCTGATCGAAGGTATTTTATATATGTAGTATCCCATTTGTATGCAATATAAAAGATTTAAAAAAAAAAGACATTTACCATCACTTGAATCATCCAGATCATAAAAATACTATTTGTTGTATTTATTATCTTTGTTTTATTATATATATATATATATATATATATAAAATTGTATTTTTTATAACATAAAAATCTAACCCAAATTTTTAAGCTTGCACAATTAATTTGCAAATATAAAATTGTTATAGACATTTCAGCATGTTTCTGCATTAAAAATAGCAAACATGTGCTAGCCAGCTTGAAACTGCTCATATACACACACAAAGAGAACAAAATAAAATAAAATAAAAGGTCTTTATATTCACCAATGAATGAGCTGTTCATTAACTGTTTATGGTCTGTTTAATGGGCTTTATTAACTGTTTATTTAATGTTTAGAGGGTGCCCTGGGCAGCATGCACCTGGTACTGTCACTTTCTTCACTGTGTATCTGTCTGTACACTTTCCCTGTGTATCTCTTTCCCCCCTCACTGACTATCCTTTTATCTCTCTATCACATTCCCATGTCCTCCATTTCTCACTCATTATCTTACTCATTCAATCTTGCTCAGGCCGTGGCTTGTTAAAGGCTATGTGATTAATTAGCTCATGTCATGCTCTGCTCTTTGTTACCGGGAACAAAGAGCTCTTCACAGCGTAGATCAATGCATTCCCTCTTTTAAGCGCCACACATTTAAGCTCGTTCTCTATCTCTTGCTCAAACTGAACACAGGCTTGTGGAGCGATGGCCTTTACAAATGCATGTAAAATGTCACTGGCTCTTAATGCGCACTATGCATGCACATTGGCACAAGTAGCTGACACCAAAAAATAAGAGTTATTACTTACATAAAACATCACTTTATAGCATTAATCAAATTCAAAGTGTTTGCTAAGCAAGATAAATTGTGTGTGTGCATCTGGATACCCATCATTTTCCCTCCTGTGTGCCAGCTGTTGTCCCCAGAGATAGAGGTTGTGCCCTAAACACAAAAGAAACACTCCTCAGCTGGCAGCCCTGCATAGCAACAGCTCAAGGTTTTTCTGTTTAGCATAAGCCCATTATTAGCCCTGCTGGTTGATTCTACAACTACATCTAGTATTTAAAAAGCATACTTTCATATTTAACTATGTGATTTTAGCTATTCTTTAAAGTGCTCTTTTTTCTAGATGAATGATCTACGGACATTGAACAGTGTTCATGAGATTAAAAAAAAAACAACTATTGACACAAGTGCTACTTTCCCATGTATAAATACTACAACAGCTCATGCAAAGCATGGTGCAGAGATTGGACGAGTCCTTTGGAAAGGAAAGGAAAGGAAAGGACGTGACAAGTGGCCAGGTATGGTTTCCCATACTAGGAATTGGTGCTCTGCATTT
>JAUYWG010000012.1:1811687-1829537 GCA_034779775.1 Enteromius afrohamiltoni
CACACACACATACACAATATAACAAGAAAGGAATAAAAACATATATGATTGTATCAGCATGACCACATTGCTCTTTCCAGATAAACCAAACCAAGCTACATCTCCCTACACTCCAGCAAATACCCCATTACTGACTTATAAAATGCTGATTATCATGCTCCACACAATGTCTCAAAGGCAATAAACATGGCTGAGCTTGTTTGCTGATATGGCAAAATATTTTGTTCCTGTATCACAACACTTCTATATAGTGTATATATGTTTAAATAGCTAGCTGGAGTCTGCTTAGGAACGAGGCAGCCCACGCCGGAGCTCTAAGAAAGATCGGAGGATAAAGAGGAACACTGAGGAACACCTCTTGTGGAAACTTCAGAGCATGTAACTTCCCACCAGAAGATGGCTTTAATGTTCGAAAGAGTGCATGCAAGACACCGATACTGGCCCACTTTTGCCAGGCAGACTCCCCCAGCTCAGCACATCTCAAAGTTGGAAAAGGCAAGGTGGTTTTCGCAGTGTCTTCCCTTAGACACCTTTTCAAGAAGCAGTGGCAAAGAAGAAAAAAAAAAGAAAAGCGTAGAATCAAATGCTTTGCCGGCAACAAATTAGAGCTGAGCAGAGTGCTCCTTTTCAAAAGGCCCTTTACTTTGACCTTGCTTCATGTTAAATTCAATTACAGCACTTTTCTCCAAAGAGGATATTCAGAGCGGCATCGCCTCCGAGATAGCAGCAGCAACATCTGAGGGCTGTATTTCAAAAACATGCTCTTTAATATACCGACTCGCATACCTCGACACAAACAGCGGCTCTTGCTCTGTCACTGTAGATCAGTGCTGGCGCTGCTATTCCATGTACTTTCAAGAGGTAAATTACCCTGCACTCATGATCAGTACACCTTGGTATGATGAAAACACAACAGTACTCAAGGCTGTCATGAAATCACAGAGTGAAATCTTACAGTACAGAGCAAACAAAATATGCACGAAAAGTCGAGGTGTGCTGCGCTCCTAATAGGTCGACGGCATCTGCCTGGATGGGAGTTCCAGTCGTCAAGGTGATAAGCACATAGGGTAGTCACACAAGGTAGATAAAAAACCCTGAGTGTGGTAGAGACTTGAGAAGATTGTATTTCTCCAGATCAATCATTCCCAAAGCAGACACCGGGGTACAAACACAGTGTATTTTTTCATGTTTGGTAGGCCATACTCACTGAGCTTTTGAGAAATTTGAATTTCACCATATGGAGAAAGTAAATGTATGCCATCTTATCTGAATGTCATATAAAAAAAATATTTTTCTCCAGTTACTGAAATTCTCAGGGTAAGTAATTAATGACAGAATTTTCAAAAATAGCTAAAATACCGAGTTCAGACTGCACAAAGTCGCATCTTTCCATACTGCATGTATTTTCAATAGTAAGAATTGACAACAACTTTGCCCTGGTCCGCAAACTACATCTCACAAAAAACACAAGTGAGAAGTGACATGGTAACAACGCGAGGTCACGTGTGCAAGACCAGAGTTCTAAAAAACGGTAGAGCTCAAGAAGCTTGCCATATAAATTGCATGTGGGCTCATTTGCAACAAAAAGAAGACTATGGAGGAGGATATATACCTTCTATATTCCTTTGTAACTTCCCATTGCCCTGGATGTTGTTCTCTCATTGGCTGTAGGTAATCATCGATGTTATTTTCGGTCAGAACACATTTCACAAGGCATGATTTTGAATCGCTGACAGGTGATCTCACTGGTGACTCGTCTGTGATTCTCTCAGAACATGTCTTTGATAATTCACACTGTGTGATTGTCACTCGCGTGAATGAGCACCGATTTGCCTGTGATTTCAGGCACCCGTCAGTGACTTCTCAAAACCTGTCTGCAAGTCCAAATCAGCGCTAAAATTGTGTAGCCTGAACTCCACATAATAGGACAAACTGATAGAGAAGCAATGAAAGAAGAATTTTTAGTATTGTAAGCAATGTCGGGAACTAGTCCGGTTTCCTGCCAGCTACTGGCTCTCTCACAAATGCAGAAACGGCACTTGGTTTATCCGCTGCTCCACGGAATAACATCACAGCCAAAGCTGTGGGCTAACATCTGCCCTGCCAAAACAAGTAGGCCTTTTTTTTATTTGTGAAGGTAAAACACAATTTCCCTGTACAAGCATCAAGAGACAATGCAGTCTCACCAGAGTGAAAAGGCTCTGGTCCCACAATGCATCACACCTTCCTACTGGCCCAGCGTAACTGCTGCTCTGGTGGCTAACAGACTGATGAGACTGGAAGAGGCTTCGGGCCTAGCGTGCCCATTCTGTGGGGCCAGAATACCCCTGCATCCATTGCTTTGGGATCGATTGGGAGTAGCTAGTGTAATTGCCTTGAAAGCAATGTAGCATCATTAGAGGCTAGTCAGAGACCGCATTTGCAGGAATAAAAGGGCAAAGCTAACAGCTTCTCTGCTGAGGTAAAGGTTATTTTTAATCACCAATGAGGAATCCTGGCTTTCCTCATTCTATAGGACCAATCTCACTATTCTCTAGTTTGCCTCAACGTCACTCCTTCCACCATCAACCACCTAGTCCTCACTCTAGGTAGAGAGGGGCAACTGACTGGAACTGTATTAATTACACAATGCTTTGTATGTGACAATGGGCTGGCCTTTGACCTGAGAAGAGCACTGGGCACAGAGGGTGTACAGTAATTAGAACAGCCCTACTTTTGTATCTTCTGAAGCTCTAAGACTTATGGCTGTGGTCAAGTAAACCCTAATGATCAAGACACCAGAACCGAAAGCAAGCACAACAAAAAATAACTGCAACAAAAAAACAAATGGCAACAAGTCTTCATATCACTTAATTTCAAATCTACACATTTCTATACTTTTATTGGAAGGAAGGGTTAGAAAAACAGTTTTTTGTTTGCAAGATAATTTGTCAAATATTAATTGCATTTTGAGGAGGATGATTAGGATGATTTTTTAAGTTGAAATATTATTATTATTATTATTATTATTATTATTATTATAATTCACGTTGTTGTTATTGCAGTGGTTCAGAAGGGCATGTACATAATTAACAATAATAACAATAACAATAATAAGACAAATCTTTGCAATAAGGTACCATTTGTTAACATGGACTAACAATAAACAGCACTTTTGTTTTTGTATTTTTGTTGCTTACTTGCCAAAGTTTCACAGGCAGAATGTCCCTCTAAAAATGGGTTTTGTATATACAAACAAACTGTCCTGCAAAAAATATTGCATGTTTCTTGCCAAAAGAAACAAAAGAAATGTTTGGATTTATCTTTTTTTTCTTTCCCTGAACCCCCACTGCTTCTCTTCCAATAAAAAAATGAGCAATGGAGAAAAAAAAAAAAAAAATCAAAAATACAAGACACAAGCTTTGTTCACATAGTGTCTTTCGCTCTTATCCACTCCATCAATCGAAGCTGTGTTTCCTCAGCTGACAGCAGAAAGACTGACATACATCACACCCGCACGCACCTACACATGAACACTTACGCACACACATACACGCGACGTTTCAATGCCGAATCTAGGTCAGAGACATTAAAATTTCAACAAAGTCCCTCTGACTTTGGAGGGAAGGTGTGGAGAAACAATTGAGACTGAAGGCCTGGTGTCACTGTTCCACCATGGGGTCACGCCATTCCCTGGTTACAGTGGCTGGACCTGATAGATGCTAGAACATCAAAGACAGCAGAAGAAGGTTAGATTACACCAGACACACTAAACCCAGACTGAACCAGACTGAGTCACGTACAAGAGGATAGAAATTAGTCCAAGTTTCAATACTTGGTCCTCACAGCAGAAGAAATTGCAACTCAAAAAACTCAAAAAAGACATTTCAGAGATTCTAGGAAAAGTCCTATACTGTATATTTACTAAGAAAACTTTTTCAGCACTCTTTCATATTACTACACTCTATCTGAAAATAAATGATCCAGAACTCCAGGGCATTTTTATTTTTCCCCACACGCCTACCTCACTGTCCTATGAATGGCAGGGTTAGGGATGATGAAATATTTGTGGCTGTAAAGTGCGATTGATCACTACTCTGGCAGGTGGCCTGTTTGTATGCTAGTTGGAGAAGTAAAGGCAAAGACAGATTATTTCTGGAAGTGTTTGCTGCTAGTGAAGACCTAAGACTCCACACAAACAGTAGCCACCTGTACACAGTATATATATATATATATATATATATATACACACACACACACATATAAATAGATATAAATTATATAGACATAGTTATCGATATAGGGTACAATGGGGCTAAAATCCCACCTTACGCTATTCACTGAGCCTAAAATGTACAATTGCTGAAAACAAATATATGTTGCATTGAATAGTTCTTCATTTTAAAAAGCTTAGAAATATATAAGGTGGCAAGAGGGGCCTTGTTTTTATTATTATTTAAAACTTGTTCAAAACAATCACTTCAGCAAAGTTTGTACTATTTTCTCTTCATTTTGAAAAACAAAAAAATATATTTTGCTCAATAAATATCCAGTAATTGAAATATGTTACGATAAATGATACATGAATATACATTTTAAAATACAGACACAAAAAAATTTGAATAAGTAAAAATTGAAAGCATTAAATGAGATTGAATAGATATTTACAGTAGTAACAAAAAATATATTTTTTATTGCATTATACAATCTTGTCAGACATATTTGCAAATAAATAAATACATTTATGACACATTAAAAGATAAATTACTGTCACACCAAAAAACAAATTTGTTTTTCTGCCACTAAAACCTATTTTTCAGAAATATATATATATATATATATATTTTTTTTGTAAGGAAATTTGCTTCCTTATTCTTTTACATATTTGAATGTGTGCAAGTCATAATATGCTTCTTGTTAGAATTTGTAGCTAAATATTGTGCCACTCTGAATGACAATGTAACATACTTCAACCAAATGTTGACATTTTATCCTCCAAAAACTTATTTGAAACCTTAAAAGTAGCTTAAAATGCTTAAAAGCATTAAAATCATGAATTCTGATACAGACTTCTTAATCTTAACATCTTTGACCCATATATACATATATATACACACACCCACATCTACACGGCAATAGATAAATTTTGACAAAATGATATACATCATCTCAGGCCAAAAAAACAAATAAATCAACTTTCTGTCATAATTCTGTATGTTGTTTAATTTATACTGTAGTGAAGAAATACGATCACGGGTAACATATTAAAACTGGCAAGCTAGGCTCTGAGGACCTAGTGTGTGAAGAAACAGCCATTGGCCAAACGCAAACATCACAGCAAACTCAATCCCAGCTTGCTTCTACTGGGAAGAGAGAAGCTGTTTGGGTTGCACCAAACACTGTAAAATCCTTCCTTTGAGCAAATATTCTCAGGGCTTTCCACCGCTCCACCAACTAGAACACAAACACAAAGCTAAAAGTGCACAAGAAGCTACAGACACACACGACTAATGGTTGTACATGTTTACAGTTAGGAGCAGCTAATGTACTTGCCTCTCTACGTATGTGATGCATTGAAGTGAATCATACAGTACTTATCCACGGTAAATATCACTGAAGAGTGATATTGACTCTAATGTTTCAGTTCTCCCACACACAACCTTTTCTTTCATTACACAGGAACCATATAAAAAAAAAAGATGATGTACGAAGCACATGAGGTCACTGCGCGGGACGTCGGTACGGAAACCGCATTGTTTCCCTATTAATTAACTCATTGAATCGTTCAGTCATTTATATATTCATGCCATTTCCCCTCTATCACTGTTTTCGCAGGCATCCATTACACAAGTGCACAGACATCACCGTGTAATACCAGAGCGAGATGGAGACCGACACAATGACACAAAATAAATAATGAACCTTTATTTCAAACCACACCACTCGCTTTTGACATTTAAAAATGGTGTTAAATTACAAGCATGATTTTCACCGGGGAACAGAGGGGGTCCTAATTAAACGCAGGCTTTTTGTTTTGCTATACACTAACCTTTTTTCCAGCCTGCACACAAAGGCCTTTGGTACAACTGAGACATTATATGTCACGCTACATCTTTCTTGCTCCTGAGTAGTACAATGCGCAGACACCTTCACAACATGTCTTATAGCGTGTATACAGGGGGAAAAAAAAGCACAAAGCACTTACTATTGTGCCAACAGATTGAAACACACACAAAGCGCTCAAACCGCGCTCTCCCTTCTGATGTTGTGGTGGCAAAGTGAGGAATTCCATGCAGTGCCACATCTCCTAAGGCAAGGCCTGTTTCTCTTTCTTTATTTGGCATGGATTCTATGTGCATGTGCCTACCCCCCCCCAGCAGCTCTGGAGGACACCCATATCTCGCTCCACAGACACCGCCATCACACCTGCTCAAGAAAACACACACGGCACAGGTATGAAACAATGCCCAACCTGACTTTATCAGGATCTGGAGTAGCGGAGTCCTTTAATAGCCAGAGAAAAATAAAAATGGGACTCATTCGCCAGTCGCCCCAACCAGAGGTCAACGTGTTGTATTTCTGCCATCGATACCAATTACGAAGCATCAATGAAGGAGGAAAAAGCATATATACATTTTATCCCCCACTTGATTCTGTTTTCTAAATCCTTTTATTTGCCCTCTTCACATTGTAATTGGGTTTGTGTGATAATGAAGGTCACGTAAGCAGAGCAGTGCATAGTGGTCTATAAGTCTGTTGCAATACAGAAAGGGCTGCTGCATTCCTCATTATCCAAGGATCTTCTGTGATTCATGTGTCAATTCGCATGAAAACCAACCATGCTAACTATAGAAAAGTCCCTCATCATCTGCGGAACGGGATGGGGTCTGCCTGCAGAGCACATCGCAACGAGGAATCTGCATTAATGGATTCGTCATTAGACCATCCTGCCTTCATTTTAAATGATAAAATAAAACAACATAGCAAGAGTAGTTTATCATATAGAGGGGGACTGTAATTTCAAGTGGCCTGACAAAGAAATCCATGGGGTCTTTTCATTGCTTTGTTGTGCTTGTTAGTCATCTGAGTAGATGGCAGATTGCGTCTTAATTGGAAATCCCACCAGAAGCATGTAGTAGCATGTTATAAAATTATCAGCACCTTTGGCGGCTGCTTTTTTTATTATAGGGATGTTAGTGTAACTGTAGGTGAGAAACGTAAAAAACAACAGGGCAGTCAGTGCTCATTTTTACACAGTTGATTGTTTCAGTTATAGCTCGTGTCAAAAAAAAAAAAAAAAAAAAAAAAAAATTAAAATTATAATAATAATTACATTTTTTCACTAACAAGATGCACTCTATTGAAATATGCAGTCTCTTATGCTTACCAAGGATGCATTTATTTAATCAAAAATACAATCTGTGGAAAACACAAATGACTACAACTAATTCAGCTTTATGGAGAGAGTTTACATGGAAAAATGTAACAAGATTTTTTATTACTCCAAGAATAAAACATTTTCAAACTGGGAATCCAAAAATGAGTGAATGCAGGAGAAAAAGTGGAAATATAATGGCTGATCATTTCCATATCTTTTGGGACTGTAGAATTATACATATTTACTGGCAGAACCTAAATAAAGAGATAAATACAATAATGGGATTAAATATTGAGTGTAACTTTAAAACAATGTATTTGGGAATTACAATAACAAAGGAGGACATATATCTCTTTAATATACTATTAGCGACCAGTAAGAAGGCCATAACAAGGAAGTGGCTTGTTTCTGAATGGCAGGATATTGTAGACGGTGTATACAGCATGGAAACCCTGACATTTTCCTTAAAACAACAATCTCCTAAAATTTTAAAATGCTGGGGAATATGGTTGAGAAAAAAAGAAAGGTCATCAAATGGGCTTGACACCGTGCCTCTTTAATTTGAAAGACTTTTGATTCCCATTTGACTCTAATCCAATATATTGTGTCAGATATGTAACTCTTAACATAATTGTGTTTGGCAGAATCTAATCAAAACCTAATTACTTAAGAATGCTGTGATGTGTTTGGTGACCAATGTATGTATATGTTTTTTATGTTTTATTTTTTCTTTGTTGTAAGTTCTTGATTCTGTATGTAAAAACTGAAAAAATAAAATAAAATACCGCAAAATCAATAATATTTTTAAATATTATTACACTTTAAAAATATATAATTTTTATAAAAAAAAAAAAAAAATGTTCCGCTGTATATGTATAACAACTTTAAAGCAGCCATCATTCCAGTCTTCAATGTCACGTGACTCTTTAGAAATCATTCTAATATGCTGATTTGGTGCCCAGGAAACATTTTTGAAAACAGGTGTGTTGCTTCATATTTTGTGGAAGGCATGATGCATTTTTTCAGGATTCTTTGACAGATTTTATTATTTTATTTATGTATTTATTTATTGTTGCAACAATGCAAATGTCTTTACTGTCACTGTTGATCATTTAAATGTATCCCTGACACACAAACACATAATGATTTGCTGAAGGTTGCATGTGGAATAATATATTGTATAGCCCTCTGTAACAGTATACAATTTCTCAACTAGTCAGACTAGGCTGCATATTTCACATATAACCGTCAAAAAGTCAGTGGAATGTCTCTGAAAATCTGTTTTAAGTTCTCCTGTGAGGATGCTGTAATCCTGTCTGAGGCAATGTTGGACAGATTTGCATTTTCCTTTACAGGTAATTGATGTCTCATTGGTGCTTATGTGTGTGTGCGCAGCTGATGAAAAAAAAAAATCTCACTGAACAGAAGCTGAGGCAAACAATTTCTTCATACATCAACAAAGCACAGTCAATTACAGTTCAAGCTCTCAACTCCCTCAGCTATATTACAATTTGGAACATTATTATTTCCAATAAACACCTCGTGGAACAATGTTCATACTCAGCTACAACAGATCTGTGTGTTTCCGCTGTATAACTCTGAGGTCAGGTGTGGTCAAACACGACAGGATGCCGCACTTCAAATATCCAGACACGTTGCAGACATGTGTAGAAGAGAGGAGGAGAGGTGAGAGTCTAGGAGGAGGATGTTATGACAGGGTGCTGTGGGCTTGGTCTTCAGCCACCCACAGTGTTCAGAGCGCGAGACAGCCAAAAGCTATGCAAGCCGCCTGCTTCCCTCAGCTACAGACACGACTGAGCTCTTAATAACCCCAAACAATGGAACCGATACCTCAAAAGGGCTTAAGATAAATGAGGAATTCGGGCACGATGAAAGGAGGAAGACGCAGAAGACAAAGAAGCCAATAAATGATGATACATAGAAGATCTTCTAAAATTAGGTTAAGGTTTGAGGGAGAGAAAATGAAAGTTCTGAAATGAATGAGTCTCTTCTCAGATGTCAATCAAAGCTGCCTGGTAAACTAATTGAAATGAGTGGCGTGTTCTACTTACAATAAAGCACTCTATCAGATTACTCTACAATGATACATCTAATGCTAATGTGATTCTGCCTTGGACGTTTTTAATATGTGCACGTCAGCTAGATAAAATGCAACATTTGTATAACATGCAATGAAAACCTAATTAATCATAATAAATGGAAAAATAATACTTCACTTACTTTTATAAATAGCTTATTTATTTAGCCATGTAAGTACTATATACAATACCAAACAGTATGTGTGTGTGTGTGTGTGTGTGTGTATATATATATATATATATATATATATATAGTATATGTGTGTGTGTGTGCAAAACATGCATATATTATCACTACATTATATGCATCACAAGAACAATTGCTTGTTGCCATTTCTAAAAATGTGTTTATATAATACGTTTCAATCAATAATAGTCGTGGCCTAATGGATAGGGAGTTGGGCTTGTAACCCAAAGGTTGTGGGTTCAAGTTCCAGGTCCAGCAGGGATTGTGGGTGGGGTTAGTGAATAACCAGCGCTCTCTCCACCGTTGGCCACATGTCACGTCCTTTCCTTTTACTTTCTAACTTGATTTTCTTATCATCAAACTGAGACTGAAAATACAGGAATGGGATCTCAAAGAACGGCGTTGACCTTTCCTCCATAGCTTGTTTGTGAACAGCCCCCTCTGCATAAAGAAACTGGTGAAAATCCATCGGTAAACTCGTTTAATCTTCTGAATGACATCTAGCGTTACACGACGGCGAGGCAGTGCGCACTCCTGGGAAAATGTTAAAGCAGTACTGACAGACACCATTACCAGCCAAAGACCACATCGCCCCTGGTATTGAAATACATACCCTCCCGGGGGACATCAAATGTGTGAAAATTAATACTTTGGAATAAGGCCAAAAAAAGAACTAAAATGACACGTAATTGATTCTCAATCTAACAGTTCACTTGTCGTTTAGAAGCATTTGTGGCTGTCGTCACCTATAAATTACTCTCTCGGTGATGTTTACATTCCCAGGAATGAGGGGGGGTAATATTAAATAGAGTCCTGTGTGAGTACGGCTGGTGTAAAATGCGGAAGATGCTCAAAGGAACTGCATCCCCTTTCATTACAAAGCGTTGGAAATGTTACTGAGGTCTGAGTGCCCCCTACTGTCTAAATATATAAGAGGTTACACCTGAAGCCTTTGTGCTGCTGAAATTAGCTGAATAAATCTCATAATAAGCCAAACACATACACTGTGATGTAAATATATTCTTAGCCGTGTAGGTTACTTTGATGTCTGTTGTTCTTTGGTCTCTTCTGTGTATTAAAAAAACTAAGTACACAGATGTAACTGCATCATTTACGTGTGCTTTAAGTACACACAAAAAAAGCTACAACTGGTAATGACTACGCATATGTGGATATAAATACACTTGTGCACGGAAAGCGTGAGCATTGCAGTAGCAGAAGATAGCTCTCAGGCACGGATCAATAAGGTAGAGCCAAACAGGCTAGCTGTGCTGTGTGACGGCCAAAACCCCTCATCAGCGCATAGTCTGAGAGAGCTCTCCAATACACACTGACTGACAAGCTATCACCTCGCAGGATCAGACACAATATACTATCTCTCCCTCCCTCCCTCTCCAATGAGACTCCGACACGCCTTACGATAGAGGACAAGTCTGGGTGAGTTATGAACACAGTGTACCACCCGGCTTTAAAGCACCGACACTCCTGCGGTTACATTAAGTCCAGTTCATTATGACGGTAATGACAGCCATTTATCAATCATTAATCACACGCCGCAGACAATCAAAGGGAGTGAGGAGAGAGACCGAAAAAAAAAAAAGCCAAATGTAAGTACCACTGCAGGAATGATGATATGCATCTGTTGCAGGAACTATTATAATGCACACATTTTATGCAAACCTTTTTTTGTGTGTAGACTTATATACAGAGATTAATATGGTCTTATATAAATGTATTTCTTTATTTTTATTCAATTTAACGTATTTCTCTTTTGTCTGTTATTTGTTTTAAGTTTTTTAAGTTTTGTTGTTTTTTGCCAAAGCATCAAAGATGTGATAAAAAGGCAAAAAAAGGTATAAATCACAAAAATGAAATGAGTAATAATATTAATAATAATAAACAATGCTAATAAGTAACTTAAAAAGATAAGAGAGAGAGCGGGAGTCAAAAAGGAATATAAATACAAAGGAAGTAAGACTGTAGACTACTGCAGGTACACATAAATATTTCAGTGCACATGACAGGTAATTCTCTGTGAAGTGAAATATCAAATAACACACAGAAAAAAGAAAAAATTCAATCAGAACAGAGTGCAACAGAGACGCGTTGGGTAAACAGGAGCGAGTTATCTCATGCTGAGAGGGTCGGGTCAGAAGCTCTACACAAAAGGGATAAAGGTCATGACCCCTGAGCTTTTACCCCATCCCAGGGGGTTTATGCACCTGTAACACACAAACGCATGTTAATACCCAACCCCCTTTCAACATTTGTACCAACACGCTAAAAAATACACTAGACTGCTCCACACTTCCTTTAGTTCGCCTAAAAGCTGTCCCAGAGCAGCACTCCTAAAAGGAATCATTCTATCAAGTGTCACTAGAGCTTAAAATCTGGGCCATTTGCACTGTCACCTATGTAACAGCAGGGACAAGTCGTGGCAGCCTGGGGAGACGCCGAGAGCAGTGTATTGACAACATGTGACTGCCACCGAAAAGTGTTAATGCAGCGACACTCTTCACGGAAAACTGAAAGAAATAATCATCTTCATGTTCCGATACCTTTACAGACAGTAAAGATGCGGTCACGTCCAGTCACCTCTCATTCACTTAACCTGCCACTATCAATCTGCCCCCGTCACCGACCGTTGCAGGTGAATTGTGTAATTGCTGGCAAGGAACTATTCACAGATAATGCACTCAATTAATTTGGCCCAATTTGTAAGAGAGCAGATTTGTCCAAACCACACGAGCTTGAAATCAAGCCTTATTCCTATTATCGCCACGGCCTGTACAGCCACGCTACTCTCGCACTCTCGTGCCTCACCATAGGGCTTCCTTAATTATAACAGACAGAACAATGAGAGCGGAAGCTGGCCGACGGCCAGAGCAAATGCAGCCACACAGGAGTGTATGTACATGCCGGGTTCTCAGAGTCTAAGGCGTTATTAAAAACCCTGCCCCTGATCAAGCGCGCCACCCACTGGAGTCACTGAAAACAACCACCTGCAGGACCCACAGGGTGGTAGAAATGCCCGAACCAAAGCTGTGTAGGTTGACTCAATACTGTGCCTCGGTTAGGAATATGCTCAAATTTTCAAAATCGATAAATCAGTAGGTTGTTTCAAGTACTAGTTAGTCTTATGAAAGCCCTGTAAAATGAGCCTAGCTTAAGGTCATGTCTCGGTTGATATCACAGGAATAAATACCATTCTAAAAGAAATAAAAACGAAAATAGTGTTTGATTTGTAAAATTATCTTACCATACTACTACTGTACTTTACTGTATTTTTAACTAAATAAATGGAGCGTTTGTGAGCATTAAGAGACTTATTTATTAACATTCAACTTTGACCGTTATTTAAATAATATTCCATTCAAAGTGTGTTTATGTTCATATGTACATCACCGTTCAAAAGTTTTTAATGGTTTTTAAAGGCTGCATTTATTAGATTAAAAATCCAGAAAAAAATGTAATATTTTGAAATATATTATATAAATTTAAAATAAGTGTTTTTTTGTGTGAATATATCTTCAAATGTAATTTATTCCTGTGATATAAAGCATAATTACTCCAGTCTTCAGTGTCACTTTCAGAAATCATTCTAATCTGCAGATTTATTTCTAAAATTGTCAATGTTGGAAACAGTTGTGCAGCCAAATATATTTTTTGGAACCTGTGATTTTTTTTCCTCACGATTCTTTGATGAATAACAAGTAAAAACAACACAATTTTTTTAACAAATATAAATAATTTCTAAAACATAAATCTATGCTGTGACCTTTTTGTTAATTTAATAGATCCTTTGTTAATAAAATTATTCATTTCTTTCAAAGAAGAAAGAATAAAAATGTACTGATCCCAAACGTTTGAACAGTAGTGTAACAGTAAACTACTGTAACAGCAGTTCTGAACATTATTATCCATTTTAAATAAATGCTCCCCTTTTTAATATTTTAATGATCAAAGAATCCTAAATAAAACTATTAAGCAGCTCAACTGTTTCCAACACTGATAATAAAAAAAATCAACATTTCTGAAAGGATCATGTGACACTGAAGACTGGAGTAATGATGCTTTGTGTCACATTTTAAAATCTATTCACAAAGGAAACAGTTATTTTAAATAAACAATATTACTTTTTTAATCTAATAAATGCAGCCTTGATGAGCAGAAGAAACATCTTTAAAAACCATTAAATATCTTACTGTTCTAAAACTTTTGAATGGTAGTGTATGTCTATTAATATGAAAAATATATCTGCCACAAAATCCCCTTAACATTTGAACCCCACATTGCTCTTCCTGAACCGAAAGCCATGCTGCAACCACTAGGCAAGCTTCCATTTTAGCTTGATACCTCCTACACAGCACACGCATACACACACACACACACACACTTGTGGCATTCAGTTTCAGCTCAAAGACTAGTAAAGGCTGGTTGCCATGGGGACAGGTGCATGCACAGCTTCGAGTGGAATGGTGTGTGTGTGTGTGTTAGTGAAGCACGTCACATAGTTCGCGCTCATGACAAACAAGTGTCGTGGAACAGATCAGAGCGTGAAAGCTCTCATACCTGCTGTCTGAATGGCCAATCACAGTGCAGCCCGCAGGAGAAAAACTCAACACGTGGTCAAGCCTGAAGGTAGAGTGAGTGACTTTGAGTTGGTCTCTCAATTTTTCTATGACTCTCTTACACATTCACAATACAGTTGGCCTTCTATTCCGTCTCATATATCAAGGTGAGCGGTAGTAGTGATTAATTCATTGTAAAACAACAGAGCAACTACAATCGTCAGCTGCTAAAAAACAAAACTTTCAATCACCTTCACACTCATATTTCGTAATAGAGGCATTGCACACAAACGAGATTTCGTGTTAAGGTGTAAAAATAGTAATAGCATGTAAATCAAATGCATTTGGAAAAACGGCCCAACTCATAATAACAGTTTACTTGTAGCCTGACCTTCCATTAGCACTTGCTTTTGCACTAGCGTTCAAATGTTCTTCCTGCAAATAACATTAACTTTGTCCATGCATTCCCCCATGGCAACAAATTCAAGTCAATACTTTACATAACATCTCTAAATTACTGACAGATTCAACAACATAATAACATAACCCAGCTGTAAAGCAAAAAAATTAACTAAATAAATAAAAAAATAAAAATAAAAAAAATAATCCAAATAAAATTTGGCATGTGCAGTTATTTAATTATTTATTATTTAAGTCCTGTTCCCTTTTTTCTTGGACGAGAGTGACAAACAGCACAAATTATTGTGTCACTCACAGCTCAAGCAACTCAAGCTCAAGCTACTCTTTAGAGCATCACCTGTCATAAAATAGTAGGGGCACATTGTGATTTTGTCTGCTCATATTTTTGTTTTGGCGTGAGGAATATTTCACATGAGTATTATATTCCACATTCCAAACAAAACAAGAATTCTAGTTAAACCCGAATGGTGAAAAGCATCTTGGTGTCTATGCATCAATTAAAGATGGATCTGATCTGTGTCTGAACTTACACCCAACGTAAACATTATGCATCATAAATGCAAGCAATGACATTTCGATTTTTATTTATTAAAAAAAAAAAAAAGAAAAAGAGAAAGGCAGATATTTTACACATCCATAAAAGAATTCTGAATGTGCTGCCTGCAACTGTAATTGTATCAGCATCAGCCAAAGAAAGATTGATGTTTCTGAACTCTAAACGCATGTACATCGAGCCACACAAGAAAAATGTAAGATAATTTGCCAAAACCTTGGAGTTATCGATTGACAATTCCATCTGCCACAGCAACTCGTTTCTGAATATTACGGTTTTGTTTGTCCCATAAAGTACAAGGGATGGCTACCAGCCCATGCTGGCAATCTACCAGTCAAAGCAGCATGTGTTTGTGAGTGTTGAACCATGATATAATGGGCAACTGGACCAGAGGGGTTGAGAGAGAAGTCGGACAAGCAGATATCAGAGGGACAGGGGTGCGGAATAATCTGAGGGGACATCGGCAAGTACCAGGAAGCCCTGGGAGCCGGGGCAGCGCTATGCTCTACTCTCCCGGATTGCATTTTGCCTCATGCATTCAGTGTTAATCTCACCCTTTGGGGACATTTGCTGTTGTGTTAATTACACACCGCCAGGAGCATTCATTAACACAAGCACACAAGCAAACAGACATGCAGAAGTTCACTGACACATGTTATCGTACACGTATATACACAAGACATGCACACACTGGGTACTAATGTGTAGATCTAAGGATGAATAATTAATGTGGCACAGATTAAACATAAGCAATATCATTATTCAAACAACAAAGAAACTGGGTATTGGCAGAGATAATATACAAAAAAAGCACTTTGTTGCTTCACAATGTTTAATTTGTGTATTGTGTAAGGAAATTGTGAATATTACACACACACACACACATATAAAATGCAGCTGTTTTACATTGATAATAATAATGAAAATAATAAATATTTCTTGAATAGAAAATTGTGCCTCAATCATTTGAAATATGTCTATAATAAGACAAAAGTAAATCAATAAAAATAATAATACTCATGGATCTAAAGTAGTAATAGAATAATTATATACCAACATGTACTGTATTTAAATCAGCCCCAGTCACACCCTCACCCACATACAGGCTTATCTAACCAACTTATCACTTTAAATACACACACACAGCATGTTTACAATCACACCATGTCAACTACAGTGGCACTGTTTGGCTCATCCACATACAAAACACCCACCACATTACCACTACCCACTGCCAAAATAGCCAGACGGGTCTGCAGCTAATGTTCACACAATTAACTCCAGAGCTCTGGGTCTCTCCCCCCATCCTCTTATAACCTCTTCCTCCCTGCCTCACCCTGCTTGAGACCAGCCCTCATTACTGCCTGCCATCCGCTGACCTCTCACCATGGAAACCCAGCCACACAGCTCGCACACACCTGGGCTTATAACCACAAGCAAATTCGTTCTTCGTTTCCAATCTACGACCGCCTAGAGATGGTGGAAGGGCCATTGGGATGTGCAGAGTATATTGCAGCGTCGTGGCAGTCAGCTTGCTTTCTGGACCAGAGTGATGGGCTGGCAGGTGACCCTCTCCTCTAGCAGCTGGGCCCAGCCCCAGCCGCGGGCTCTTTAATTGTGCCGCAGGGGAGTCCGAACTCTCTCCCCCTCCGGTCAATTACAGTGCTAGTCGGTTTAGACAAGATTGAGAAGGCATGAGATAGAGACAGCGAAAGGGAGAGAGATGCGTTCTGACTGGATTTCAGACAGAGTGAATAGGCTTAAATAGCCGTGTGGGCTGAGAGACCCTCCATCACTGCCGAGCACCTGCGTGATAGTTATGTATCGGCCAGCTAATGGACTCTGGCATTATGGGAGAGTTAAACATGCTTCAGTAGCCTCAGCATGGGAAGAGGGAGAAAAGGCGTCAAACATTCTCTCTGACATGACATAGACCATTAGCACCGACATCAACATGGCAAACACACGTTACAGGATGCCGATGCCGCACGCCAGCAGAAAAACGGCACTTGAGGCGCATGCAGGAGAATCAATACAACTCAATTGTTATTATAGGGGGAGGAAGGCTGGTGCGCTTCAAGGCCTTGCCCATATTATGTCACACAACATATACTCACTAACAGTGAACTACGCGTACGATAGAACATGGGGATGGGGAGTTTAAGTGGACGGCGGTTTGACTCTGGCTTGTCACACCAGTGCCTCTAATCAAATATCAGTGAACCGATGAGGAAATGTAATACAAGGTGGTGTTGGCTGAAGTACACGAGTGCTCTGACGTTGATGGTGTGAAATGTGATTAAAATTGAATCAAGGCATATCAATCGTGTGAGGTTAATTTGTATTAACACGCCGTGCCAAAAGTGTGCTTTCAATCCCTGAGATGCCCGTGGCTTCAGAAAGGTTAATAAGTTGCCTCACCTCGGCCGAGACAGCGGAGGAAGGAGAGAAGAGGCAGAGCGCGCCTATTTAATGCAAATTCAGAAGAGCACATACAGCAATGGTCACATCTATCCAGAACATCTGATCTTTTGGCCTTATCTTCAGAACCTTTACTTAAAGAATTCTTGCATATATATATATATATATATATATAGGGCTCAAAATGCTTTTGGACTTATGATCTTTTTTTCCCAATAATAATAAAAAAAATATATATATTA
>JAUYWG010000012.1:1843028-1856223 GCA_034779775.1 Enteromius afrohamiltoni
TATAATGTTTAGTAATTTTTCAGGATTATGAATATGTACTAGCATGGTGAAACTGTCTGGTAAAGGTAATGATAGACATTTAACTACGTTCCAATTAGTTGTTGGTGCCTATTTTGCATGGTATTCTCAATGATGATTCGCTTTACGGGACAGCATCAGATCGTATTTACAATCTCACTGAGTCCAAGTGGAAAAGTGAAAACGCAGAGAGACTGACAGAGTGAGAAACGAACGGTCTCATTAGTGTGCTGCCTCATAAGGGCACTTGTGAAAAAACCGTGACTCCTCCAAACAGAGTAATTAACACAAGGCTCAGTCAGGGTGACCTTGTTCACGCTCAAGCAGCAGAGAGAAATACTGTAGCTTCCTCTCGCCTTGGGCAGCTACACCCAACTCTGGGCAGAAAGTGAGCAGCTCCAAACGGTCTTAGCCGCAGATGCGAGCAATCATTTACTTTTCCATAAAGGAGTGTGGCTCCCCTGTGTGGGTGTTCTAACGGTTGGAGAAATTACATTACAGCACCTCCAGGCAACAATCTCCGATGTGGCTATTTGAAAGTCCGTTACATGCTTTAGGGAAAGATCGGGAGGAGTGCAGGGGCTGGAGTGTTTCCCGACTTCACTGCTGCCGGCTGCTTTCACTGTCTGACTGTTATCTCCCTCTGTTGTGAGAAATGGAGGGGTCTCCGGTGGGTGATTTAAAATAGCAAGAATCAAACTGATTAGCATTCTCATTTCCATCCTCTCTCCACCACCTATCACCGTCACATCAGCATAATGACACCTGAGAGATACAAGCATCATCACACATGACATCACCTTGTCCATGTCTGTCTATAAGGTTTATTTAAATTATTTTAATTAATTAGCGATTGTTTAAATCTTCAATATTTTAGTAGGTTTTAGGTCAAGTACTGTATTACAAATTGTGAAAAGGTTACTATGCTAATGCCAGAATTATTTATTCATTTGTAAATAATAATACTTCAAGTTCAAAATAAGAACAAGCAAATAGTACAATTAAATAGTTTTGCCTTTTTTAAAGTGAATTACATTTTAAAATGTATTTAAAAAAACATGTATTTTAAATTTGCAATAATACATTTTTGTATCAAATAAATGCAGCCTTGGTAACCATAAACATGCATTTTGCCATATATAATAAGTATAATAATATATAATTTAATACAACATGGAAAACATATGATAAAATATTACTAACTGTAATTTGCTAATATCTCTAACCACACAAAATCAACGTGCCTGCTTAATATAAAAGCATTACTACAAAAACAGGAAGTGTTGCCCTTGGGGCTAAACGGATCCTGGTTTGTGACTTTTGAGCTTAAGTAGCCAAGATTTACACCATTTTTGATTGCTTATTGAGTTTGGTACAGTACAAACTGATATACACAGTGTATATATATATATATATATATATATATTAATATAGGACTGAGTGCATCCTCTCTGCACTGACACATAAAGAAATCAAAGACAAGGTCAAGGAGAAGCATGAAAAAGCACAAATAAATTAATGCAGTTTTCAGACTGTTAAAATGCCCAAGGCATTAGGTAAATTAACTATTGAGAGTTCAAAGAAAAACTATGATGTGAAGAGGTTGACCCATAGAAATCGCATTTCAATTCGATGGAGGATTACACAACATTGTTTTATATATATTTGTGTTTTGTTTCAATTTAAAAATCAAAAAAATAAAAAATGTATTCAACTACGACCAGAATGTGTGCGCAAGGGCACTTGAGCTAATGAAACAGTTTACGGCCCGATATCTTGAAAGGGAGGCAGAGTGGCGAGTCGTGAGTCTCATGGCTCAGCGCTCTTTTTAATAAGCTGCATGTACTCATAGGCTGTGGACCATCAACTCCCACTGAAAAAGCCGCACACTCTTTTTCATCCTTTCTTCTCGTCTTCCTCTTACATGCTGGAAATGCTAAATTACTGCCACTATTTGCAATTTACTGCTGACCTTGGGGTGTTATGTGGAACTCAGAACACGTGTGTTTTTAAACCATTTAAGCTCCAGTGATGCTCACTGTCTTACCTTGGACCAGTTTATCCGTTTCATGACGCTCTCAGGTTTGTAGGTCTTCTTGGGCACCAGTCCATAAGGCAGCTGGACAACGAGTGGAGGAGCCAAACCCATACCAGGAGGTGGGGGTGGGGGTGGGCCTCCTCCGGGAGGTGGAGGAGGTGGTGGAGGTCCGCCACCGGGTGAAGGTGGAGGTCCCAAAGACGCAGGACAAGGAGGAGGTGGAGGTGGTGGAATGACTCCACTTGGTGGTGGTGGTGGTGGTGGAGGAGGTGGAGGTGGTGGCGGTGCAATTCCCCCTGGTGGTGGAGGAACAGCGCCAGCTGCTCCGGGTCCTGCCGCAACCTGTGAAGGGATTAAAAGGAATCAGAGACAAGAAAAGGGCATCCTAAGAGACCACTGTGAGCCAAACATTCACCTCAACCACTCCCGTTCAGCTTCTACACCCAGAGGCCCATGCTTTTATCACCATTACATGTTTTATTCCATCAAAACTAGCGGGTGAGACAAGGGCAAAGGAGAGTGGAGGATAAAAGACAGAGTGTTTACAGCAGCTGACTTTTCAATTTTAGAAGAGTGCATTAAAACAAGTCTAAAAATCAGGGAAAGCGAGAGAAAATAGGAGAGATAGGGGTGGAGGGGCTCCTCGCATGCATTAAATAAGAGTTGATAAAAGCAGATGGATGACTTGGGGCCGCTGTGGCCTTCCCTCTGGGCACCGGTTCCCTCAGCAGCACTGAGCATCTGCCTGTCTAGCGCGAAGAGCACCGCCTCCTGAGAGCCAAGTAGGGGCCAGCGCTCAAAGGAGCCTGAGCCCACCGCCTGATCCTCTCACTGGGGAAACTGGGACATGGCAATTCCTGAGGGGCAAGTAGTCACATTGAGTATGTAAATAAATAAATGGCAGGTCAGTCAATGTGACTGGTAGACTCTTCTGGAATGTACACACCTGTCAAGTGTTTGGGCTCTCAGAGGAGCAATTTGACAAGTGTTGCACGAGTGGTAAAGTATGTGTGCAAGTCTACATTTGTATGTGATTGAACGGTTATCTGGGTGAAGGATGGATGTTTTTTTATCCCGGTGTATCATGTAACAGAGTTCAAAAGTAACACTTGCCTAGTGTGTAGAAATTGAATAAGGCAAGCAAATAAAATGTGAGAAAATTAAAAAGCTCTACTAAAGAATGCATGCATTAAATTATTTAATATCTATCTTTATTTATGTTTAAAAAACTGTGTTTCATTTCATACTGTATCTAACTGCATGCGCCAGCACAAATGTGGAATCTAAGACAAAAAAAAAAAAAGATTTATCAATCCAATAGGTGTTTGTCTTATAATATAATTGTAACATTCTGCTGGATGTTCCAGCACATCCTGTCTCTGTTTATTCTGGACTTTCATCAATGAACTCATGTATCCGCCCATGTTGTATGTGTTCACGAGTGCTCATTCATGTCTCCGCCCTGCTTGTTGGTTGTCATGGTGTTTCATTGTTGTCTCCGCCCAGTCTGACCTGTATAAATGCCCCGGATGTCTGTGTGTAAACAGCTCGTCAATGTGGATGTAACTTGTGTTTTCCCCCTTTGTAAAGCAATCCGTGTTTCCTGTGTTCCCCGTGTTTCTGTGTATTGGATTTTCCGTTGCCGACCTATGCTACTCTATCTGAACTATTGCATAACTTTAGAAAAACAATAACCTACAATTTGCTTTAGGTCAGGAAAGAGTTAATTTTGGATCCTTTTGCAGGATATGTTGAGTAATCCGAAAACAAAACAATGAGATATAGAAATTGACATGAAGCTTAACTCTAGGTAACAACAGGCATTATGCAGCAGCATAGTATAACCAATTTCTATGGGCCTCATAGGATCCCTGTAAGCGTGACTCACTCACACACACACACACAATTTAAAAGCCATTTCAGTTTCAGATTAGCAACGAAGAATGAAAAAGCGACTGACACTGAGGGCATAACTCAAAAGAAACAAACATGGTGAAGTTTATGATGATCATCTGTTATTGTTTTTTTAAGACGTAATGACATAAGTGTTCATTCGTTCCGTATGGAACATACTTAACTGTGATTACACCGAAGGACAAGATGACAGTATCGATATTTGTTTGCGGATGAAATATGGAAAGCGCTTTGTGTAGACTGATTCATCTCGTTTAATCATAAAGCATAACAGATGAGAGTAAACCATTAGACTTGATTAACATGTAAATTGCCTCTGTAATTTGCTAATAGATTGAGCGTATGAATAGGATGCAGCCACCTGAACCTTTAGCAGTAATGAGAAGAGTAATCGGGCTTGAACGCTCATGCAACTGGTGGCGGCAGGCAGTTGGACCTCTCTGCTCCATCCTTTAGATTCTTAACCTTGAGCCACAATCCACAGGGTTTTTAGCAAAATACCCGTTTTTTCATCCTTACTTTCCTGGCAACTAAAGATAACTGAAGTTCACAAGATGGTCTCCAGGAAGAGAAGCCATTATAGAGGAGTCGGGGTTCAATTCATCCAGTTACTGATAAGACAGAAGGTGGTAAATGTCCTGACAAATCAGCCTTGCTCTGCTCGCGACAGAATAAACAGGTATTTTGAATCATTGATAAAGGGTGGCCAAGTCTCTTTAGCAACAAATGATATGCAAATGCTTCAATTAGAAGTCCCAATTGTCCAGATATGACCTGACCTTTGGATGATTACGAACCATTTTTCTCTCCCTTTTTCTCCCTCCTTCTTCATCTCGAAACTTACTTTGCGCCTCGTTCTCATCACTGCTTAGTGAAAAAGTTTCTCATTTTCTAAAGCAATTCCCCTCTCTGTGCTCCAGCCTCAGTTCAGTTGATTAGGAGAATGATATCCGTCAAGCCACATTTTTATATGCATTACTGAGTGTTTGATTACACAATGCAGGCAGTGAATTGTTTATTAGAGGGGAAATTAAAAAGGTGTAGGAGCATCATGCAGGAAGCTGAGGTCCCTTGACGAGTACCCTGTCCCATGATTATGCGTCTGTCAATCTCCAGCCCGTTGTGACCCATTTTCTCTTTTAAGCTTAATACAAGAGAATGGCAAGCAAATTAGCTGCTAAATTAGAGCACCGTCATTTCCGCATCGCTTTGGCCCTCTGTGGCAGCTTGTGGTGCGCTGCAGACCCTCAGGTTACGGTTCTGGAATGCTAATCAGCCTCCGGCACACAATTTTCCCTAGCCATTCCCCTTATTCTCTTTAAACAATATCCATCATTTAGACCAATTTTACAACCAAAACCCATTTTACACAGGAAAATGTTTCATTTAGGACGCCTTTCCCCCTCTGCTTTCATTTTGGCTTCTTATCTTGCTTAAAAAGTAATGTACGACCCAAAAGTCTGGTTTGATAAAGGTCTAAGCTGGCCACTGACCTGAATTTGCTGGCTGGCTCCCATACCATTCAGCTGCACTAATTAGCAGTCAGCATGTCTAAAACTATCTGTTATATATGGACAGGACAATATCAAGGAGACAAGTATCCATTTACACTCTCTGCGGGTGGGAGGGCACTCTGAGTAGAAACAGTCACAGTTTGGGTAATTAACTAGGGCTAACACACAATTAAACTATCCCAATCTCATCTGTGATGAGCAAGAGGCAAATTCAATTAGATTTGGTTACTACTGAGGGTTACAATACTCTAGTTAAATGGAAAGATGGGGTTTCATTTTGCCTTCCAGCTGGAACTGGCTCTAGGAGCCTGTTCCATCTTGTTCCTGTAGCTCATGTGGAAGGGACCGATGCTAGCAACCTAAAAAATAAGGGAACTGCTTGCTTCATATACTTTCAAGCTGCTAAGAACTGGAAGTATTCACAGTATAGAGATTGTGTTTGGTGAGATTCACCATCACAAGCTGTTTATATGCTGGATATGTGGTAAAGATTATGGCCTAATCGTGTAGCATGCATTTGTAATAAATGATTGCACAGCATCTGTTGAGAGTCTTGAGACAATACAGAAAATCAAAGCCTTGGCTGATCAGTGAGAGGTACTGTAACAGCTTTGATCAACCTGTTAGAGGGCATAAAATAAAATGCTGATTTTCAAAGATGTTGGCGGGTGGCTGCAGTGAGCATGCTGGGATGGCGGAGGGAAGGGTTGGGAGAACACCCACCTTGCTCTTTCTTTCGCTGAGTCTTTTCTCTGCCTCTCTTAGCTTGTCTCTCTCACTAGTCAACTGGACAGGTGAGGGTCAGACAGACAGATACACAGACAGACAGAGCAATGGTAAGGCAAAGAGAGACTGCATAGCTGGAAGAGAAGAATAAAGCAAAAGCATACTGCCTACTTTATTGAAGGTCACATGGCAATAAAACCTGGGGACAGCAAGAAATTGGATGCAAGCAGCTTACTTGAACATTATCAAAACACTGTGTTTGCCTGCTAATGAAGTAATGCAGGGTTTCATTAGCGGTTGTTGTGAGCTTTCCAGAAGTGAATTCATAAATTAACATCATTAAACACCCTCACACTGTTTCAGTTCCGAACACAATTGAGCGCAACAGTGCCACTCGCATTTTTCAGCTGACTCTGTTACAAAATTATTTTGACCACAGAGATTTTTTTAAAGTCTTTATTAAAGAGTTAAAAGTGCTTAAAGGGTTAGTTCCCCCCAAAATGAAAATTCTGCCATTAATCACTCAGTCACCTCAGTCATTCCAAGCCCATAAGACTTTTGTTCATCTTTGGAAACATCAATTAAGATTTTTTTGATGAAATCACAGAGATATCTGACCCTCCATAGACAGCAATACAACTGAAATGATGCTAGATCCAGAAACGTAGCAAAAAGATCTGTAAAACAGTCCACGTGACATCAGTGGCTCAACTATAGTTCTGTGTTGCGAACTATACTGTCGAAAAAAAAAAAAAATAGTGCACAAAGAAAACAAAAATATTAATAATTTAAGCAATCTTCTTCCCCAAGTTATATGTCTAATGACATTTTAGAGAATATCTCAATGCGTCGCATACGTTTATGCCCGGGAGGAAAGTATGCACATGAACGTAATGTGCGGTTGTTTATGCCTAGTGGGAAGTGTATGCATGCATTGTAATACTCTCTAAAATGGCGGAAGACAAAACTGAACTGATGTCACAAAAGGTTTACAGTTTTTCCACATTTCTGGATCTTGGATCATTTCAGTATTGCTGTCTGTGGAGGGTCAGATGGCTCTCTGATTTCATCAAAAATATCTTAATTTGCATTCCAAAGAAGGTGTTATGGGTTTGGAACAACACGAGGGGGAGTAATTAATGAAATAATTTTTGGGTGAACTAACACTTTAATAGGAGTGTAATGTTATCAAGTTATCATTGAAATGAACATCACTTTTACTTCTGGAAACAAAGCTCCAGTCATTTCCATTATGGTCCATTTCAAAGGAAAGTTCGAGGTACAAGAGTAGGAAATGCAGTAATTTGGCTGTTGTGCATCTTTTAGAGTTGCTTTTGGAATCCTGTTCCTTCAAGTCCTTCCCATCATTTCACTGCTTTATGATGTGCTCAGTGAATTTAGCTCAAGCACTTAGATTCAGTGATGCTTTGCTCCTGCTTTGAACTTGCTATAAGCAGCCTTTAAAAAAAAAAAAAAAAACAAAGAAAAGGGGAAAAATAACATCTTAACCGCCTCTTTCATTCAGAGGAAGCATACTCTACTGCCTCTAAAATACACTTATATGGTACAGCTTCCCGATATTGCACGTAGGGCGAAATCAAATATTAAAGACATGTAATGAAAAGAAGATGGATACCTTCATGGTGCAGACAGTAGAAAACTTTGATCACATTTTACATGTTGTCCTTGCTTGTAGTGTTTAGTAAGCTTTGTTACTTTTGTTTTTTTAGCTGTATTTATTTTCGACAATATGAAGGGCAGAACAGCAGCCAACACATTCAACATCTTCAAGAAGAACAGCAGCATCTTCATATTCCTTGAGATTGTTTCCTCAAAGAGAGGGAAAGAGAGAGAGACGGCACACATGCACTGCATCTCAAATGAATCAGCCTGTAAAGGTGAAAGGAACGGTGTCCCCTGACACTGACCATGGCAACTGCAAAGGGCAGCCAGCCCTATGATTCAAGCGAAGTGCTGTCTTATCGGCATCATTACTGCCAGACTTCTTGCCAAATCCATCCCGGCAGTGGCAATGTAACGCAGGTCCAGCCCTGCACTGCACCATAATGTTACGAGTCCCATGAAGGTACTGTACAGACAGCTGACTGCAGAGCTTTCTTGAACATATCAGGTGCTGCAAACATTTCAGCCTCCATATCACTTGAGTTCTAAATTATTAAGCTATCAAGCTACCGTTCGATTCCACAGCTTTGACACTATTCCATTCCTGTTGAATGTCCGAGAGAAAATTGACGAGGAACCCTGGAGATACATGTTGCGCTTTGTGGCCTTTATTATGACGCAATTACTGACTGCAGTCAAATCAAGAAGGAGAAATATCAATCCAGAGCAAAATGAAAAGAGAGAATATGGTTGCATGCTTATTTTAAACTTGGCTAGCCAGAACAACTGAGCAGGAGGCCTAATAATGCATGCACTCTCATTAACACTTAAAAATACATGAAAGAAAACTGCAAAGCTCTTTTACTATTTTATTCTTCCCATTTCACATTCAGTCTATCCAAAATTTTCTGTACCACAGCTTTGATGAGTTCATCCTACTATTATTTTTGAGCTGCTGTATTGGTTCCTCTGAATAATGTCTCTCTTCAATTATGTGGCTAATCTGTCGATAAGCATGTCTTTGCTTTCATCAATTTGTCCTTAAACCTTGGTCATGATGTGCAAATGTCTGACAGTCATGCTTGTCAGCTCAAAACTCTTGAAATGTACATCATAATGCAACCTAGCAAGGCTTATTTTAGAGAGCTTGATGCTTTTGTTATTATGACATCTAATAAAAATTATTAGAATTCATTTAAATGACCGTTTTCACAGTGTATTGCATTTGGAAGTTCAACTTCCCATCTTTACCAGACAACCAAAGAACAACAAGTCAGCAAGTGGGTTCAAGTGTGGGTGAGCGTAGTCAGTTTTCACGGTGATGAGTTGTGCACCCACAACCTGACAACATTGTGAAACTGTAGTGGGAGAAGAGTTTTACACCGGCTTCTTATAAAGGGTACAATTTGTCAGCTTTGCGCATGACAACCTATGAGTTTATATCTCTTTCAGATGTGCCAAAACACCCACGGGATATATGCAAGACTCTCATGCTAATATCATTGTGCTTCTTTAGCAAGCGCATGTTATATGTTCTCTACCAGAAGCACCAGGCTGTTGATGCGAGAATGTTCTGGAGCCAAAGCTTTGAACGTGCCTTCAGAGCGCACATTTGGAAAGAGTATGCGTCTCCAGGGCTCCGCTTCGCTCCTCTACCTGTTAATGTGCTGGAGATGACTGAGCTTCAAAGAGAAGGAGATCGCCTTGGGGTAAGACTGAAGAACACCCAGGGAAAAACAACAGCCGAATGACACTGCGGTCCAGGAAAGCAAAGCAGGAGAGAGCAGGTGAGCAGTCATTAACGGGGTTGAGGTGTCCGTGAGGAGGGACGCATTGGGTGTGCGCAATATGGCTTGGCATGAATGAGTGTAGAAAAGGAGGGATGATGGTGACTGATGAGGAGCAGAGCGCAGAGAGGCCTGGGCTCATGAATATGTGTAGGAGTTGAGAAAGTGATGGACGAGGCAGATGGAGGAAAGGAGGGAGGCAGAGTGGGTAACGTGCCGTGATTCGGCTCTCGGGGCAGATGAAGTGCAGGGGTGAGGACTGCACACAAATGAAGTGTCGGGCTCTGAGAAGCTCTGCTTTGCACGGGGAGGAACCCATTCCAGCTCCGCCTCCACTAATGTGCCCATTTGGTAAATCTGTGAGAACGAATGGTGGTCCGAGCTGTCAGGGTCCTTAATGACAGCAACTCATCTCGGCTTGAAGGTAGGGAGGCTCTTGTTGGGAGAAGCTGGGGGCAATAGGGCTTGGAAATGCTGATAGGTAAGTAAACAGAAAGACAAAGTGCTGGCTTTTCCGACCGCAATATATTTGGTTTCAGGAAAACTATTTACGTCTTGGATGGCGCTTCACAAATGGTGATATTTTTATTTTTTTCCCCTCCTATTAAACTCCATAAGCTAGCAAGCAAGCTACTTCTTTTGTCCCAAGGCAGCACTAAAATCTAAAATGTTTCAAATTGGGTTTGGTAGGAAATAGCAGTCATTTTGCGGGAGAAGGACTAAGGGTTTTTCTTGACAGGAACGATGATGTGAGAGCCAAAGACGTAACGCAATCCCTCAAAGCGTTGATACAATAGCTAGGAACAGGCTGCGATGGAGCAATTGAGAAAAATCAAATCCAACAATTTGAGGGGGAGATTGGCCCTTTATTAAATCATACAATCCCCCAAGTCTTAAAATACCCACTTAGAGCACCACTGCATTCACGATAAAAGATAAAAAGGTTTCAATTTGACCAAATTAGCAAAGTCTCTCTCTTTGCCGCCACATTAGAAGTTGCATTAACATTTGAGGCAGACAGAGAAAAACTGCTTCATCTGACCTCACAACACAGAAAATAAGTACTAGTGATCCTAATGTGCTTGTATGGCTCATTTTCAGGGGATTTGATGAGCTGAGGCTCTGGGTGTCAAGTAGGTTTTATGATGGAGACAAATAATTTAATGCCTGGTAGTCTAATAGCCATTGGAGAATAACTGGGGCAGTCTAGAAACTGGAAAAAGTAGACGTGTTGCTTCACGGATCTGTAGGATAAAGGGCTCTTCTAAGGGAACGTGAACTACAAAGCTCTCATGAGAGAAGATAAGAGAAACCTCAGTGGATTTGAAGGCTCTGAGAGTACTACAAAGTACAGATCGGTCCTGTGGTATAATCAGTGCCAATGGAAGGGTAAACTATGCATGTTAAAGGTGAACGCATGGGGCACGGCATCGGCGGTAGCTTCCATTTGTGTTAACCTGTGCTTGATACCCTTGGGTAGAGAGCACAGAGCAGCTGATTGGTCACACCTGTGGGACTGCTCGTGAACCTAAAGTAGTGATGAGAGAGCATAGTTTGTACAGTGAATTCTGGTGCAAGTGTTGTTACCTGGGCCTGAAGGGTGTTGATCTGAGACTCTAGCTCCTTGATTTTCTCCTCCTGTTTCTGCAGTTCGGCCTTCGCCTCCTGCCGTGCGCTGAACTCCTCGTCGAACTGAAGACAATAACACAGATTAAAAAAAACTGTGGATTCCATAAATCACAAGACACTTTAACCCATGCAGCATGTCTTTACTATCCTCACCACCTTGATCCAAGATTAAGCTTTCACTAGCTTACATCTAGGTCTTACTTACTTGTGATCTTACTTACTTAAAGTGATCTAAAATGTGTGCAAATATAATGTTGATGAATATGGATCTAAAAAATCCAGAATTAACATTTACCCCAGAGTTAAAAAGTATTTATTTTACAAGGATGCATTAAATGGACACAAATCAAAGTAAATATGTTATATGTTAAATAATATTATTTCATTTAAACTATTCTTAATATTTGCTTTCACTTTAATTAAATAGCCCATTAAGAAATTCTACTAAGTAAGTTTGCAACTACATGTCTACTAACTGTAAGGTTAGTAGAATAAGCTGACATACACCTGAAAAGTTTCTAATAGTCAGTATGTAGTGTGTTGTGGATCCACCAAAATAAAGTGTCAGAAAGCAGACAGTCTACTAATTTTCTAATGACCACTAGCTGACATATAGTTGCAAATTTACTTACTGTTACTAGATTGTCTAAAGTGGACCATCGAAATAAAGTGTTACTGAATATTTTGTAATGCCATTCTTTTTGGAGTCATCAAAAATAAGGTTTCCACAAAATGATCAGGCATTTGTCTTAAACATCGATTAAAAACAACATAAAATAGTTCTCGAGCACCTAAACATATCAGAATGAGTATTGAAGGAACACTGAAGACTGGAGTAATGGCTGCTAAAAACTAGGTAGCCATTAAAGGAATAAATGACATTTTAAAATGTCTAACACTAGAAAATGGTTGTTTAAAATAATAATAATAATAATAATAATAGTTCACAATATTGCTGTTTTGCACTATTTTAATTTGATTCAATAAATGCAACTTTGGCAAGCATGAGAAACTTTACAAAAAATAGAAAAAAATAATAAAAACCTTACCAAGCCCTAACTTTTGAATGAATGACAGTGTGCATATAAATATTAGATGCATCATACTCTATTAAATGTATATCTGTATATAAAAAAATTACACACAGCTGCAATCTAATACAGTACATACACATGGTTAGTTAGTGAGACCAAGTGTTTTAGCTTCCCGGTAGTATTTGCGATACAGTACTTTTACTACAGTGCCTTTAAACCGTAAACTTCGGATGTCCGGCTAACATTTGGCAGAGTTGGCCAGAAAGCAAGAGCATGGATACAACCTCATAGCATATCTCTTGGCTTCACTGACACTAGCAATGTTAGCATCCTCAAAAACCTAAAGAGGAAAGGTTTCAACTTAAAAAAAATTACAATATTGTTCATTGGGGCCTTTAAGACTATTTGAAATGATACCTGTAAATAGTGTTCCAGTATGGCACAAACAAGCTTGCAGATTGGAGCATCAGCATTGATTCTGCTTGCACTGATACAGATCATGTTGCTCTGTTGCCAGCTATTGATCAGACGAGAACAATCGATGTGCTGTCTCACTGCTCATGGGAGAAAAGTTTGGTGACAGCAGCCTGGTTGCATACCAATAGCGGCACCCAGGGTGATTAATAGACTCACCTTTTTGGAGAATTCAGCCGCTCTCTGCTCGCTCTCTTCCACTTTGGCTTTATCCACACACTGATCTGTCATACAAAAATAGCCAGGTATATGAAAACGCACAAAAACACACAAGTACATGTAAATTATAAGGTGCATTGTTAACATGATGCTTAAGATTCCACATCAGACACCGAATGAAACAATCAAAAGAACAAAAAAGCCAACAGAATAAAATGAACCTGTCAGTCTCTCGGGGGGGGGGGGGGGGGGGGGGGGGGGGGGGGGGGGGGGGGGGGG
>JAUYWG010000012.1:1867830-1879826 GCA_034779775.1 Enteromius afrohamiltoni
CTAAATCATCTGGCGATGTAACTAGGGCATTGATCAGCTGCATGCAGGCCACCTGTATTCACACACACACACACACAGCCATCATTACCATTTAATGCAAGCAAATTCGTAGAATCATCCCTTTGGCGATAAATGATTAAAATGTAGCACCCTGCAACAGCCTCTTATTCATACAGCTCTCATCTCTCAAAAAAAAATCTATATATCACATTACATAAAATAAAATGAATTTATAAGGATGGAACGAGGCATTTGCCACTGTGAAGGACTGGGAGAGAAAAATGGTAAAAACGCAGATGCAAGTGGATTAGAAAAAATGTCCGGAAAGAGGGATGAAAGGAGGGAGCAGGCCTGGCTGAACAGATGTGTATTTTTAATTGATTTATCAGATCAGGGGAGTGGGCAGGGAGGAGTGCTGATGGTTCTTAACAGGCTATAAGGTGGCTCCAGGGAGCCGGCCAGGATGAGAAGGAATGCTCTTCGCTTGGTTGATCAATGCAGAGTGGAAAGATCACTCTTGACGGACATGTGAATAGTTTTCCTATATATCCACCAGCCTTGGCCTCGGCTGGCCTACATGTTTTATTCTCCTGCATGATTTTATTTGTCAGGAGCCGCTCGGTCATTCTGATTTTCGCTTGTTCTGCTTTCAAAGAACGGCCACAAAAACAGAAACCTGACTTGAGTCATGGGACGGACAGCTGATATGCAATGGCAGCTATTTAGAGGAGATGCATAGGCTTGATTGACTTGATGACTTGACATTTGCAAAATATATCAGGGCATTAAATCGAGCAGCCCTAAAAATAAATTAATAATAGTGTGGAAAAAAAAAATCTCTTCCAAAATTCTGCTTTTCACAGCAGTATCCTTGGTTCCAGGAACAGCCCAGTGGCATCAAGAACCATAACACTATTCTTTATTCCTTTTCTCGAAGTCCCTGCCCACCCAGGAGCAGGAGAAGGCAAATGCAACGAGGCCCACTTTGCTCCCAGTGTGCAACATTTCGCCTCCAAATCACCAAAGTTCATAAATCTTCTCGTATTCCCATTAGAACAATTATTTCAATTTGAATCATTGAAGAGGCCCACCGAGTCAATCCAGAACGTTCATCTAGTTCTCCGGAGGGCAAATCCATTTCATCATCAACACGCCAGCCTGTTTGGAAAGATGTTGCAGATAGGGTGCTGGAGCAGGTTGAGGAACTTATTTTCCTTTATGGTTTGAGTGTGCAATGATGAGCTTCTGCAGCACAGTGCCGGAGGTGTATTCCAGCAGAGTAATTAAAAAATGGCACTGCTGGGACGGTTTTAGGTTTGCGTGCTTGCGTCACTGAGATAGTGTGACGGCAAAACACATTTTAATCACGTTTAAAAAGTCAGGCTCTGCAGCCCATCGCAGGTTTTAAAAGTGTTTAATTTCTTTTAACCGCCAGCGTTGGTGAGGTGTTTTCATTTACTTCACAATTAGAGGCGGTTCTTTTCATTAAAAGCCTTTTTTCCAAGAAGGAAAACAAGGCACCAAATCAAAGGGATTCATTCCTCCCTTCTCGTCTCGCTCGCCCTGTATCATATCGTTGTCTTCACTGCTCTCTCTCAAAAGCAACTCAAAGATTAGGGATTTGGTTAATGAATGTGTGAGAGAGGCTTGTTGTGCTTGGTCACAGATCACTGCAGGCTGTGAAGAAGCATAGAATGATAAATACAGGTGTGGAGCTGCATCCTTGCCCTTTTGATTCAGTTCCTCTGAGACCAGCCTGGAAAATGTAGAGGAAAAAGTAAGACGGGAGGATGATGAACTAACCATCTCTCGAGAAGAGGTTTTTTTTTTTGTTTGTTTGTTTTTTCTTGGCTGGTGTTGTCGCTAGTTTCCAGAGCTCTAGGTTCTTTGTGTGACCTGGTTGGGGCTGATTAGGGTTTAGAATACACCTCCTGTTGCATTAGAATAGCCAGCAGCTAGCTTCCGTCTTGTGGCGTAGGTGGCAGGGTTGACAGACGACCACAGAACACACTGAGAAGAGGGATAGGGGGACTTGTTTACATGTCAAGCCGAGTCGGGGTGCAGAAGAGCTTTGAGTGACAGATGTGCCAATTTCTACCTGGCTCCAGCATCAAAAAGAGCATTGGGAATGAAGAGGCCGCACACATTGACTGACACTAAATAGAGCAGATCTATAACTGCTGCCCTGGGCAAGCAGAATTCTTCTAATTATTTGAAATTAGTAAAATAAAACATGAGGACATATAAAATGTAAGAAAAAAATAAATAAATGGTGTGTTGTTGATGTGTGTTCTACTTGAACATTCCATGCTCGTTCTAGAGAATAACATACGCAACATCTAAATTCAGACACAGGTATTCTGTGGTTATGATCTTTTCAAAGGCTAACTAGGGTTATTCTCTATACGTAGCAACTTTTCAACACTAAATATCGTGTCTTATTTATTATCCTATAACTCAATTTAACAGATAGCTAAAATAAGATTTATTTTACAAAATATATGAAAAAAGGATAATGCTGTTAAAAAAAAAAAAACATTCTTTATGTAAAGTTTGTTTATTAAAGAATAAGTCTTATATTAGACAAAAGGCAAAATCATGTTCTGAAACTACAGTATAGGTTTTATTTTCACAGCTACAAAGTCTGGGTTACTGAGCAAGAGTGTATGTGAATGTGTGTATAAAGAGTGTAATGACTTATAACATGAAAGTAATAAGGTGAAGTGGCAAGTGTGACACTTTTTCTTGGAAAGGGCACCAACTCTGACCTGCAGCTGCTGGGCTTCGTGGTTCTCCAGCCCCTCCACTATCGGAGCAAACCTCTCCTTATTATTCCTCTCTGCAGCAATGGTCATGGCTGCCAGGATCTTATCAAGACTAAAGGAAAGCAAGAAGACAAAAAACATTGCATTTAAGTAAACAAGCTTTTTTATCAGGACACCATTGTGATGTGGTTTAGAATGTTCACCCGAGTAGGTCTAAGCTTGTAATCTCTGTCTTGGGTGTTTACACAGGGGAACTGAAACAAAGTCACAGACTTATATGTAGCATTATAACTCACTAGGGTTTTGAAATACCAAAACCAGCTTAATGTACAACCATAGTAACAATAAGAGAAACCCTTTAGTCTACGATACGTGATGCTGTGTCCGAAGCAGCAACATAAGAGTACCGGAGAGATGCTTTTTGACACAATGTTGTTGCGAAAGCAAATTAAGGACTTTGCAAGGTCCCATGTCTGTTTTGCTGACCCAAGCACTAGTGGATTGCAGTCCATGACTAAGGGAAAACAATAACAGAATGCATCATAGACAAAATAATAACTGCAGAACAAATCATCGCTTTAGTAAAAATAGCCCATTCAGTAAAGAAACACATGCAAGATAGTATGTTAACTGTGCATATAACTAATCTTGTTCTTATCAGGCTGTATTTTTTTTTTTCAATTTATCAATTGTTTCCCATTTGAATATATATGTTTGTTTTTTTAAATGCAGTTGATTCCTTTGTTAGAAAAGCTAAATTTAAAGACCAGTGTTTATTTGAAATATGCATTTTCTGTTACAGTCCAAATGCATTTTATAACTTATAATCAAATACACCTTTGCAAAAAAAATTTAAAGTGTAATTTATATTTTTAAAAGTATATGCATCTGTTTATCATATAGTACTTAACCTATATATATTATGACAGATATTTTGGAGTCACCCCATTCATTTAAAGTGTAGTTCATCAACATGTAGCCCTTTTTTCCCCTCCTATTCCTCCCTTTGGTGATGATTAAACTGAAAGAAATCTATTATGTATGAAAATTAAGACAGTCAGGCACAAAATGCATGTAGACTCTTGTATGCCACAGATTCTAAACACTACACACTGGATATCAGCTCCAGATGTTAAGTTCACTTTCACATGTCTCGCTACCCCAAAAATGGTTTGCGTTGCTCTGTTGTGGAAAAACTGTGTAGAGAAGTTTTGTCGAATAGCTAGGTGTAAGACCTGTGTTTTCTGATCCACGTGATTAAGTTGTAGTCGTGAGTGGGCTGTACAAAGTCTTTCATGCTGGTTCAAACATGGCTTCAGAATAAGCTACACCTGCTCAACTCCTAAAGAGGGCTTTGATGTGACAGCACTAAACATAAGCCAGTGTCACTGCACAGCGTTTGAGGGGGAAGGAGCTAGTTTCAGCGCTAAGTGAGGTATCAGCATTTTTACAGCTGTCACACAGATCTGCACACTCTCTGATCACCTACACACCCATAAAAAACACTAATCTGCTCACCTACCACACACCGATTCATCCAACCTGCACTTAGCGTGTGTGCATGAGTCTGTCTGCGTATGCTTGTGTGTTTACTCAAACAGATCCCAGTGCTGAAGGAGCTGATAAAAGCGATCGGTTGCAAACTCAGCTTTTTAATTATTCAACTACAAAACTAACACAGCATGCATACGCTTAGCCAGGGGTTTTCTAGCCGGCCTGTTGGAGAAAGGCATGGTAACTGCACTGCAATGGATGCTTGCTAAGAAATATCAGTTTCTGGTCACTGCTGTAACGCAAGTGGAAAATTCTATGGAAAATATTGCAAGTACGACATATCGAATTACTATATTTAAAAGCATCAGTACGTTTTGGCACAAGTTTACAGATATTAGTATTAAATAATTATTACTAAATATAGTTTTAAACAATAAGCCAAACATTGCTTTCTTGTAATGGTCAAGATATTTAAAAAGAAAATAACAGTAATATATGTATAATGTATATTTATTATATAGTGATTCCTATACTTTATTACTATATTTAATAGTATTAAATATAATTATTATTACCTTTATAAGCAGTAGTAGCAGTAGTATCACTTCTCACTACTTTACTGAAGTAAAGTAAAAAAAACACATGAAATGGGATTGAGCTGAGGATCTTACATGTTCTCCTCTCCAATGATACACACAGCTGACAGAATCTTGACAATCTCAGTCATCATATTAGTCTGCTTGGGATCGATCGCTCTAGCGAGGAGGAGGAGGCTCCGTTCATCCCCCAAGATCCGCTGGAGGCCATACTGCAAGCAAAAGACATCTCATTGTATTACAGCTTGCAAAAATTTAAACATTTTGCAATGGATAATCCCTTTACACAAAGAACCCCTTGTGTAAGGACAAATGTAGGCTTTCCTTTCCTGAAAGACCCAATTAGGCAGGTGTAGATATGTTTTAGGATAAATTATTTTAAACGAGGACAGGGCAGCAGGGACAAATAATCATACTCTTGCATTTTGTCTACCTTTCAGGGTTTAATCCACTGCACTTGACCAGAATTTGAGCAGTAAATTCATTTGGGGGTAAATAAATTAGGTCAATAAAAACATCACAGGAAAGTGGAATAAAACAGCATTCTTATTTAACATGGCTGAAGTATAAACAAAATAATTTCAATACCATTTAAGCATGAAAGCAGCACTGGAAAATATAAAATCGGATGATTACCTAGAGTTGAACGAGCTTCATTTGTATTTGCTCCTGTTTAATAAAACTGCAGTAGTTCAATCACAAATGTATTCACTCTCAAGGACAAGTAAGGAGCCGGCATGATGTTATATTCTTTGATATGTTGCTTTGGAGATTTTCTTTTTCTTTACTTGGCACGTGTGAGAGACAAAATGATATAAACTACTTATGGTGGAGCTTTTAAATTCTAAACACACCTTATTGTTCATGAAGGCCTTGAGGCACTGAATGAGTTTATGCTGGTTCTTCTTGTCAATGTTCTCTTGCCTGAGGAAAAGAGAATCAGTGAATAAAGAGAAAGATAAGAGAGTGTGAATGAGCAATCCAAAAGCACTGAAGAAAGGGAATTTCTTAAGATGACGACGTTAGAAAGTCAGCATAACTTACTGTTTCTTGTCAAGAAGCCTCTCCAGCACATCCAAAAGCAGACCGAGACCTTCATGGCCAAAGTTATTCACCCAGCTAAAAACAGAAAAAGACAGGCAAAGAACTGTGTTAGAATGCATAAACCCACTAACAAGTACCGAGGAGTTTAGTTTTTTCCCCCCACTGCATTAAAAGTCATTAAAACATTTTCTTTAACAGACAGTTAACTTACAGTACTTTGCCACTTTTTAAAAAAAAAACTATGGATTCACCTGATTAACACACTTCTGAAAAAAGATCCAACTAAGAATGTCGCGCTGCAAATGAAGGCAAATGCAAATGAAAGAACTCTTTGTGTGTGGTGCCTTAAGGCAACTTGTGCAGGCCATTCGCTCCAAAAGAAAGATAAAGCAATGCATGGGAGATAACAGTAAAACTGATAATGGATTGTGTAAGATAATTGGCTATAAAACACAATGTATCTGGAGACATTAAATGATCTGGGGGGATAAGAATAGGGAGAGAGAGAGAAAGAGCGAGAGAGCTAAGCAGCATGTGATCGCATTTAGAGTATGCCATTAACATCACTTGTTCTTCGCTCCAGACTGTCAATAAAGCCAAATACATGGGGTAGTTTGTTGCAATAAAGGACCATGAGTCAATAAGTTATTCCTTTCTTTTTGATAATCATAGTGCACAATGCAACATGCATATTAAATTCATTTGTATAAACCCATATGGTCACATAAGACCCTCAATTAGAGGTGATGCCTGAGGCCTAGAGCAGTTTAAGAAAACTAAAATGCACTTTTCACAGATCCGCAATTAAATTAGTCTAAAATTACAAAGACTGAGGCTCACCATGCCATTACTCAAAATTCATTACCGACCCAGCAAACTCAATTTGAAACTTATTACCATTTGCTGTACAGTACATTATAATGGCCTGATTTGTTAATAAAACATGTTAACAAAACAGTATAATGTGCAAAATTTATACCCATCTGTTTACAGGGGGCTTGTCGTTTATTGTTTCCAATTTTGTCTCGTCGCTTTTCAACTGTTTGTTGAAAGAAAAAGCACAGTTTGAGGTCTTTAATGAAAAATGAGATCTTCGTGAGCAACCTTACCAAGCTTTGAAACATAAAAGCAGCGCTGCTGCTGCTGCTGCGGAGCTGGCCGGTGGAAATGAGGGATGCAAGAACGACGTGGTTGACTGTGTCTAATTCACTTACAACAACAGTGTGGGTTATGGTTTCAGTCTGCAGCATATGAGTGTTGAAAACATATGAGGCAGTGTGGTGAGACCCAACGAAACCTAAGCCAGCACCGACATTGCACTGCTGCGGTCATGTCACTCAACAACACTCTAACCACACTCAACCTGAATTACCAAGCAAACAAGATTTCATAGAGAGATGAGCAGTAGCCAACACTGGATAGAGCTGTTCAGGCAATTCGTAGCACAATCTGAAAAAGCTAACTCACCACCTAATACATCAGCATATTTAGTTCCGTCCAATTTTCATATTATGGTTGATTTTACAAGTCTCCAATACTGTCAATAATAAATAAATAACTGTTTTTAATTGCTGCAAGTGCATTTAGGCATTGAAACATTGTAGTGTTCAGCGTGAAAAGAGGATACATTATGAGATTTTAGATTTTATCATTTAGCATAAATTATATTGCAGTCCTAATCATAGAAGTCTCTTCAAGAGATGTTAACCAAATTTAATGCATAAATCCAAAAAATAAAAATAAAAATGTTATTCGAAAAACACATTAGAAATTCCAGAGGGAACACATGGCTCGAAAACGATCATTCTCTTCCAGGTTTTAGGACTACAAATTGAACAGCTCAATAAACTTGTATTGCAGATAACTCAAATTTAATTTAAGAAATCGCATAAATCTATGCTTATGCCACTAACAAGAATGAAAATGAGAGGAAATTGTTATTTCAAAAGATAACCATGTCAGTAAAAGACGAATTTAAGACACCAGCACGGAGTGCTATCAGATGTTTTTTTTTTTTTTTTTTTTTTGTTTTTCTTTTAAGTGCATTCTCTCAACAGTTAATACATTTGAGATTAATTTAGCAGAAGTAATAATAATAATAAAAATAAATAAATCTTCACCTGTTTTACTGTCTGCCTGTCTATCTGCAAGTCCATCTTACCTGTCAGCTTTTCCTGGAAACCCCCGAGTAAACAACGCATCATTTCCTGTCAGATCAGCTCATCAGTGACCTACCCACACTCCGTGGCGTGGACCCAACAATTTGATTTAGACTTTTTCATAAAATATTCATTGGGATAATCCTGGAGTTAAGTGGCAGCAAAAAGCCAGCAGAGTTACTTGACACAGGCAAATACATTTTCTGGGTTAAATGAAACACGCATGGCCTGTTAAAGAATACATGTAATAACAATAACAACTGCTACATATACATACTGCTTAAAAATCAATAAACTGACAATGCTTAACCTTTCAGAGCATAATGCTTGAAGTAATGCTTAAACGCTGATGGTGAAATATGCATGTTTATTTTAGCAATGACAAAACAGTATTAAGCCAATTCAATTCAATGGAAAAACAACAACAGTTACGACAATGCAAGTTGTAGTGCAATCATAATTAGGTTTGACATTCAATTTGCAATCACAGAGACATTATACTGCTATCGTGAACATGACATAATAAACTGCAAACACATGAAAAATCATTAATGATCATCAGCAGGGGTGTATTGTATAACACCACTCGACGCTCTAAATGTTGGTTAACTGCCTTACGTTACCCGCAGGTTATTCCTCTGACCCCCTGCCTTTATTTTCAGAACCCTCTAATGTCAACCAAAAGCCTGGCTGTCAGGTCTGACATTGTTATTGTACTTGAAGAAGCTCTAGAGTGTTGTGTCATTGAGAACACTCTACAAGAGCAATGCCTTTCAAATTGTATTAGGGCTAAGCCATGGACGGTCTCATTCGGCTGCCCGTGGCCTATTCAGCACTGCTCTATTCCACTCGAGGCCCTCTGCTCCTAGCAACAAATTGCTCTCAACATTTCAACCCACCACTGAGCACCAGAACAGTTAGTCACTGACTAAATATTGCAACTGAGGTCTTTCTGCTGTTCATGACAGTGTCCATGACTCTGAGTGATGCTGAAATCACAGGGAAGCTCAAGGCAAGGCTGAGTAAAGACTGACTTCCACTGATTTACAGTATCTTTGTAGTGTCAGAAATGCCAATAAATGAATGAATGAATGACACTATAAAAAATAAATAAATAAATAAAGGTTATCCATTAAAATGTGGCACATTTGTCCTTCTAGAATGATCTCAACTTAATCCTTTCACCCTATTATTAACCTGTCTTCTGTTAACTGTGAAACCTAACATGGATAAGGCACATTCATGCTTAAAGGCCATGAAATACTTGAGGAACCAGATGAAAGTTGAACATAAGCGTGTAACGAAGATTAGACTGAAAAAGAGCAGCACATTTGAATCTACACAGTAATTAAAAAAAGGACAAAAGGTCTACAAGTATGAGCTACTAACTTAGTAACCACAACATTTCAAATTAATTATATTTGCTGGAATATTTCCAGTCAGACATTTCTTCGTTCTGCTCTAATGAAGACTTTATTTTCTGTTTATCCCATGGTTGTTATTTTGATGACAAGGCGAAAATTTGTTTATCACTGCCCTTTTGATATGTCTCTTCAAATGAATATGCCGAAGAAAAGTCTTAATTATCTGTGCAGGGTAGTGAGTGATGGAGAGGCAAAAAGGGAATGGGTAAAAAAAAAAAAAAATGCTTGGCTGATTTCATCACTATTGTGAAGTGGACAGACACGGGAGAGGCCTGTCTTCTCACAGAGCTTTTTTTTCCGACGCATGACAGATACTGGGTTTTGGAGCGTTAAACGGGGACTGAACCCAGTGGCACGCTCGAAGAACAATATCCCTGGTGTCAGCGTTCTGTGATGTGTCTGCCACACACTTTAGAAGGAAGGCACTGGGGCAAGAACCTGCTCCGCTTAAAAGAGCCGCTGTTCCCTCTAATGACATTTGGATCCCAGCAGGAGTCTCAATACAGCCACAATGACTGCACATCAAACCACATCAATGCCAGCTCCGCTTCTCTCTAGAACTGTAGGCTACGAATATAGGGTCAAAATAACAAAGAAATAGCGGAAGGTAGCAAAAGTGTGTGTTCGTGATAAAGCAAGGAGCAGCAGCAGGATTAAACAAATAGTTGGGAATTTGCTTATGTGATGACTGATCAACTGCATTAACCAAATAAATGAAATGAAAAAATAAAAAAAAATGTATACAGTATATGCACATGTTATTGATTTATTTGTAAATGGATTTTTTTCCTGTCTGCTGCCTTTGACATCACATCTCAGGACTGTAGCTAACGCAAACAGATAGCTTTCAACAGATATTAAAAACCTTCTTGTCCTTGTCTCCCGGTCTTCCTTCAACACTTTCTCACGTTAATGTGCAATCATTTTAATGATCATTTTAATCATTCTTGTGTTAGTGCGAATCAAATCAGAGCTTCATTTCCTGTGTGCTAAATCGTTTGTTGAGCTATGAGGGAGCTGACCCAATATGAGCCGGGGCGGGGCAGTTTAACTTAATTCACCAGAGGCCATAAATATTTTAGACTTAAGTTCAAACATCTGGTATTATTGATCTGCTGGTGAAGTATGTCAGAGTGCGGGCAGACAGGGACAAGGGAATCAGTCATGACAGTCACCTCACATGCTAATGGATTAGCGATTCCCTCGTTCAGAAGTCAATGGCGGAGTGTGTGCGTTTCACGCTGCCAAAGGACTGATGTGGGCTGTCACTCAGAAACATGTAGGTCACCTGCTCCTCAATCTCCTGACCCAAATAACTCAAAAACATCAGTGTGCTAGAAGAAAAATAAATCTAAAAATACTCTAATACGGAGCACTGACATATAATCTATCTATATCACACTTGCTTATAATGCTTGTCATGGAATTACAGAATGGTAATACTTGCACCAAAAAAAAAAACCTGAAAAAAGAAATCCATATTAGTCAGATCACTCTACCGCAGTATGTCATTTCAGCGTGAGACAAGCCCCCAAAACCTTCCATAAAAGGTGAGAAGGCTTGACAAAACAATTAATAACAAGAGAGGGTGCGGTGAAAATCACAGACAGCCCAAAGATATTGAATTTAGCGTGGCAGAATACTAATCTTCCCTATGTACCTGTATAATACCATTTCTCACTTAAATCAATATGGAATTCAAATCAGATATCTGAATTATGTATGCCTTGCTGCAGGGCTCCACCGATACGGCTAGCTTTGAGGTTAACAGATGGTGGCATAAAATGAAATGGGCATCCCGCTTAAAATATACCCAGTCACGAAGGACATCAGGATTGGTGGGTTCCTTTACTGCCTCGGAAAAAGCTCTTCTGTAGCGGCAGATGTGGCCACTGCTTCTATTAGTCTCTCTATAACACAGTCTCAGGTACACCGCCTCGCACAAACACAAAAGGCTTGACAGGGCATGCAGGGCTATGATGGCTAAATGCCTGTTCAATAATCTTCACGAAGAAAATAAAGTGTCTATTTTTACAGGCAGCTTAGCCATAGTGGCAGAAGACCGAATAAAGAACGTGTCCAATCAAACTCTGGGTCTCACATGGTGATAAACAACATAATTAGTAAGTTGCACGAACGCAACCCAGAAATAACTTCACTTAGGAACTCATTAAAATATAAACACTTGCAGAAAACAGTTAAAAAGTGGTTACTTTCGTCATTAGGCTCAAATGAATGAAGATGAAAACATTGAATCTCGCATCGCAGCTGCGCAAGTATGAATTGATAATTTGTCCGACTTCAGCCCTTTATTTCTCCTTGACGCGGGCTGGATCAGGGGAGCTGATCCAGAGCCTGAGGGCCAGAACTAGGTTTCTAATAACATTTGGAGTCTGTAGAGAGAGAGAGAGAGAGAGAGAGCAGAAACTAGCCGCACCGCACAGGAAAAATGACCTTAGCAGAGCGCCACACCTCTCGCTCTCTCTCTCTCTCTCTCTCTCTCTCCGACTACAA
>JAUYWG010000012.1:1879926-1899266 GCA_034779775.1 Enteromius afrohamiltoni
TCTCTCTCTCTCTCTCTCTCTCTCTCTCTCTCTCTCTCTCTCTCTCTCTCTCTCTCTCTCTCTCTCTCTCTCTCTCCGACTACAACAATGTAGACAATTTATTGCACGGACCAACAGGTGAAGTTTTGATAACTTTCTCAGAGTAACTCAGCATACAGTAACTCTAAAGATGTTCGAAGTTTTACCTCTAAAGACTGTAGCCTGTCTGCTTCCAATCTTCTGACCTTGACAGTGAGGAAACTACATCCCAGGACCACAAAGTAAAATATGATCACCCAGACAGTTATTTCCCAGTACTTATACACTATTAATCAAAGCTGTCTTCTGAGACAGAATTGTCCAATAATTCAAAATGTGTTTTAAAAATAAAAAAATATGAGCAGTTTCAGCATCACAATATCAGTTTTAGCAGTACATGAGACTATGTTCTTTCCTTAACACCTGTCATCAGAAGCCAGTTGGAGAAAAAAAATTCAAAATGTCAAAATATATTTAGAAAATCAATTATGTATGATGGACAAGAGAGTCTAGCCAAAGAAATAAAAGTTTAAACAGCAGACTCGCATTATAAACAATATTTGACAACCTGCATTGGCTTGTCTACATTTCCCGCCATTATCCATCATGACAATTTTGGCTGCCTGTTATATTAATACAATTCCTTTAAGCAGCCTCAGCGAAACATGTGTCAACCAAACAAACACAAAACATTCAATATGTGAATTTATTATATTAGTAAGCTCTATTCCAAAACTCGAACGTGACTACATCCCATCTATCATGCATTCTTATAAGTGACAGACTAAGAACTAAAACACAAAAATTGTTACTACTTTTAAATCAACACTTATTCCTATTGACAAAATTACGTTTGTCAGATCCGTGGTAAAGTGGTGTCTTAACATGAAACCCTTTGCAACTGTGATGCCTATAAAAAAAAATGTAATTTAAAAATACAATTTGAAATACTGCTTTGGAAACAGAAATGAAATATGTTCTAAAATTACAAAAGATAAATTAGTTATAAATCATTGCTAAACAGAAACATAATAAATATATAAATAAATAAAAATGACAAATGCAAACATCAAAATTATTAAAACTAAAATTAAATTACAAAAATATAAAATGTAAGATGATTAAAAAGCATTAAAAATACTAAAATACCACTTAATGATAGCTATTAGTACACAACAGATGAATTAAACGGTTTAGAGATGGCTTCAAAGCATGATTTGTTTTAATGATTTATTAAAATGTGTTTTCATAGATTGTGTTGTCCATAAAATCAGCAAATACATAAAATAAAAAAAGATCATAGTTATCTCTCTCTCCTTATTGGATAAATACAGATGCAGTGCATTATGGGAATGCCTAATAAGAATGCATGTGCTGCCTTTTTGCCTAATTTACTTGCCTTTTTGGAAGCAACATAACTAGGATGCTTACCTCTTGGAATGGACAAAAGACCTGATGCCTTAAATACTGCCATCATACACATTCAAACAAAGTAGCGATAGAGATAGTTGGATGTGCGCTTCTAAGCAGTCTGGCGCTTAAATGAACACACATTGTGACACCTGGATAGTGATTGTTTCATAGTCTACCGTTTGGTACTCATTCGAAGCCTCGAGTAGGGCTACAGCCTTTAGGATCTGAGGCTGAACGGATTCCTGTTAAGGAGTATCAAATCTTCAAAGGCACTAATAAGCCCATTACCTCCCGCACATGTGTCCACGGGCGTTCAGCGAAGGACGGCCGCATAGGCAGAATGATGGATTCACAAGCTCTGTGGGGCGGCTGGTAGTGTCAGCACATCTTCACTCCACTACACATCTCTGCTTCCTCAGGCTCATGTCGCACACTGCTAACTACAACACATGGCTAGCTTACATTCAAATCCTACACTGGAAAATAAATAAATAAATAAATAAATAAAGAAGTACTACTACTTCTAAAAAAAAAACCTAAGGGAAAAAGCAGCAACTCCACCATGAAGATTTGGACATAATGAAAAGTTGGAGCCAAGTTCAGGTTTGTCTGATTTTCTCCGGCGCATATCTTTGAGCCTGCAGATTCAATACGGAAGTCACAGCTGGGATTTAAAGTGGAGTGTAAAAGCGGAGAGCGTAATACCGAGGGCTTAGCACAAGAATGTGAAAAGTCAAGCCCTTTAGAGTTCTGACGAGTGCAGCGGGGCCATGTCGTGGACGAAACGAGAATTCCTACTGGTGGTGCATTGATGAAGAATCCGCGCAGCCTGTACGCCACTGGAGATCTCTTATTGCCCGTCAGTGTGCGGAAGCGCAAGATCCATCTGAGGTGTTGGAATGGATGACAAAGCTGGAGGGTTTTATGCATGAGTGGGTGTTAAGAAAGTTCTGGATTACTTCTTGCATTGTAATATTGTTTCTGCACTACATTGCAAGCCTGTGGCACTGTTTGTACAGCTGCATCAGAAAGAAATAAAAACAAGAGAGAACGAAAGCTTGAGAACGGCAAGAAGAAATCGCTGCCATTAGTTACAGTGCATATTAACTCTCCATAAATGAGGAAATAAGACCAAATGATTATCTGTTAGTCTGCATTTTGGCAAGTTTGAGAATTCAGAGTTAATGAAACAAGACTACTAGTGTGAGAGAATGATGGATACGCAGTGAGAAATTTTAGTCTACCAACATGAGCAGGGAGGATTGATAGAAAAAATACTGTATATTAAAAAAATAAGAGGGGGGGGTGAAAAAAAGTGAAATGTTGAAGGAATGAAGCTGCATCCGCCCCAAGCAGTGCCATCTGTGTATAGATGTGTGAGGCTGTGAGCTCCACACCTGTGAGGGACCACTGGGAAATGAGTCTTCTTCAACCCAGCAGCCACCTGGACAGCCAAACAGGTGCTCAACCCAGACAATTAAACTATTACATAAAAGCAGGCCAACCAATGAGAGGAGATAAGCAGACAGTGACAATACCTCAGATCTTCATACTTACACCTATTGTAAATCTATGTACACAGCATATTTGATTATTAAAATTTTTAAATTATTTTTAAAGTGTATTTCCATACAATTTATAATTTACAGAATATCTGTGAATTATCATCATTATAAATTAGGCCCAAGTTTAGATTTAAAAAGTGATCATCAATGTGATTTGTACCGATCTGTTTTTTTTTTATATATATATATATATACTACAGCATATCCAAACGACACAAAAAGATGGGAATGGAAACCTGAAATGTAAAGTCAAAACAGAGCATGTGTTTTCATGATAATCCATGCAGAATAACAATAGATTTGTCCTGTGACAAACTTCAAAATCTAGAACAGTCTGATATTATTAATATTCCATTCCATTAAAGGCAACATTATTTAAAAGAACGTTTGAAAATTTTATTATTTTACATCCATTACTAAACTTCAACCCCATTTCTGCACTTGCAGTTTGATTATTATGGAACAAAACATGTTGCAGGAATCATCACTTAAAAGGAATTGCCACTCTAACATATTTCTTGCAGAGGACAGAGATAAGGTACGAACGGTCTCATGAGTAATTGCACCTTGGCAAAGTGAAGGAACTTGGGGTCATTTTCATCACAAATTAATTTTTCATGCAGCACATGCTGTGGCTTCATGTCCAAACATTTCAAACTTGCACATACTGTTTAAAAAAAAAAAAAAAGTCAGGTCTCATTGTAATTAAGTCGACTCCTAACTTTCCCTCATCTGTGTGGGATGGTACAGGTCTAGCTGTTCTTTGATATCTTGATCTTAAGAAACTACTTACGATATGTAACCTCAAATTGTCTTTAGATGGTCCTTGCAAATGGAATAAAGCTGAAACTGCACAAGAGACTGTCCACTTATGCAAACAGCACCGCATCATGTTCTTGTCATTGGAGCGAATGTCTCAACTACATAAACCCAGAACACTGTAAAGGTTACATTAACAAAGTATTCAGCGCAAAGGTGGATATTGTGTTTTGTGATCCGTAATAATTAGCTCCACTCATATTAACCATAATTCATGCAAGCCTGTGAGAAGCTTCTAAAGAGCATTCTTTCAGTGTGCTTAAAATACAAAAAAAAAAAAATGGACAGACTGAGGTAAAAGGTGAATGATATCACCACATCGAGTATGTCACCCCAGGGTGCTTCTCTCCGAGCAAGACCTGACCTTCAGTGGGTGAGCGAGACACCAATCGGCACCCCTCTCTGACTACGTACTCACAAGTTCAGCCATTTGCAAATGCCTGGAGGGTGGTCCTGGCCTCGCCGGCCCCTCAGCGCAAACTGCCCTTTTACCGAGAGGAAGTGCTGACGCCACTCGTCTTCAGCCAGCAAGTTTGATCATTACAAACAACCTGTCCTCGTGGGGGTACGAAGTGCGGGCTTCTCAAAGAACAATGCTCTGTATCCATTTCCCATGATTAATGGCTAGCGGTGGAGTAAATAATTGGATGCACGGGGCCCTGACGCCACACTGTGATGATCTGATAAAGACAACAGAACGAGATGCCATCCCTTCATTTAATTAGGGCAATAACAAGAGATTACCTTGAGGCGCAGTGTTCTACAACTCACATTCTAGATTATGTGTTCTGTGACAGGAAAACAATAGCAAAGTCATTTCGGTGTTTGTGTTCCTTTGACTCACTGCACTGTACCGCCATCTGGGGAGAAGGGCAGGGGCGTCTATTAATTGCTTTCCAGTGCAATCACATCTGTTGAGAGCATGGTGCTTAATGCCATCGGATCAAATAGCGGTTCCGCTCGGGTCCTTTCTCCCACAGCGCTACAGTGGACCTAAAAAGATCGTCTGCCTGCCAATTGTGTGATGACCACTTTATATGCTGCGCTCATTGATTCACATTAAGAGCCATCTCTTAGACAGTGCTCTGGTAAATTATTGAGAGAGTCTGCTGTCACATAGTGTTCCTCTGAGCTACTGGGACCAAATTAAATGTAAAAATTCCGTCCATGAGAGGGGAGGTGAGACGACTTTCTGGGAGAGCAGGCGGGGGGAACTGAGTTGGGTCTTATTATGAATGAATGAGAGGAGAAAAAAAAAAAAAATCAATCAAATTGAAGAGGGGGAGAGAAAACAAAAAAATATTTTAAGCACTACTGTACATTAGGCATGATCAGAACAGATTAAGAAAGCAGCCGAGAAACAACGGGATACACAATTTACTGGAGGGACTTGAAAGCGAAGCCGTCTGGTCTTGTAGTGGTGGTTGGTGCGCTTATTAACGTTTCAGAGAATGGCTGGCTGTCTGAAGTGTTAAAAAAAAGGATTTCCTATCTATTAGGGCTTAATAGATAGAGAGGGGGAGATGACAGGGCCGGGCTCAAAGTGACTGGTGGATACACTCATTTAGTCGGTCCATGCTATGGGCCACGCTCATTTAACCAGAATTGGGGATCCATACGGACCGGAGGTTAAAAGACTCATTGACAGATTTCCAATTAGCATCCTGAAAGAAATCCGCCACGATTGCCATGTGCAGACAGAAAATGAGGTTTAACTTTTCTTTTGACAGTCAGAAGGTGGTTGGAGGTGGCTGAAATGAGTGTTGATATGACACAGTTTCTCATCAGAATGTGGAGAGAATGAAACGGTTAGTGCTGTGGACAGAGTGTGTGATGAATGACTGACTGACCTGACGGGGTTGCTGGTCAAGGACACTCTCAGGGACTCCAGGCAGTTGAGCAGTTTGTCTTCGGAGATGCCTGAGCGCAGCTCGTGTACATACTCTTGTGACGAGAGAGTACACTCGTGCTTGCTGTTCCTCAGTCCACCCTGCGGGAACGAGACACATTAAGGGATCAGCCACTGCACCGCTGCGCTTTACACCCTGTTAGGCCTGTCACACATTAATTACCACATCTGTATTAGACTCGATCATCGCTGGAGTTCATGAGCTTCCTAAGAAAGCTCTCTCTGCTGCTACTTGCTATGTTGACTTTCGACAATTATTTCGACAATAAATTAGCAAAAACATTGGAATCCACATCATTCGACGACAAGCGGAAAATAGTAGGAGGGGGAAGTAGTTACCAACACCTGATTTGTGGATGAGGCAGCGCCCCTGTGCTCCCAGCTGTATCCCAGTCTCCAGCAGGTGGGAATGATTACTAACACTCCATAACTGCAGACTCACTTCCTCCCTAAATCAGCAGACTGCCCACCCACAGCACTGACTGACACAGAGCTAGCAGCTAGAATAGTCAGCAGGAGCTGCCTCATGCTAATTCTACAGTACACACACACACAAAGTAATGGGAAATGCTCCCACACACAATATAAAAACAGCAGCATAAAGTGCTTATTAAAATATTATATGTTTGTGCTGATATGAAGAGAATGCTGTTGTTGGGCACTCAATTGTCATATTCACATAGCTGCAGCAGAATACAGCTGTCGGTCATGTTGGGGAGCTAAATATGGTTCATATGCATTCATATACATTTTATGAAAAGTGACAATTGTGTTGCATAAATTAACTTTGTTATTGTTGTTAACTCGGATAAGCTTTACAGAACATCTTGTTATATAATTAACAATATATATATTGTTGAATAAACGGGAACAAACTGCTTGACAAATGCTCAAAACATGGTAAAAACTGACCAATGAACATCGCGACCGAATTTCTCAATGGTGTGACTACAAAAAATAAAAAGTTGCACCGGTGCGACTTAATCTTGTTAATCGATGTTAATCTTAGTTAATGTTAATTAAGCATTTACTAATGCGTTATTAAAATCACAAGTTGTGTTTGTTAACATTAGTAAATGAACTGTGAACTAACATGACAATGAGAAACTGTATTTTCATTAACAAACATTAACAAAGATTAATAAATAGCTTAATATTAAGTTAGTTAATACGTTTACTTACTAATGTTAACAAAGGACACCTTACTGTAAAGTGTTACGAATAAAACAGTAAAATTAAGAATAAAATATATTCTCTAAAAATATACTGTACATGACAGTGAATTTTATTCACTGAAACTGTTCTACTCATAATCCCACACTTTAAATCTTTGAACATAATACACACACTACATTTTTTATTGTCCTATTTCATTTGTGGTTCATCTGTTTGCTTTGCATAGTTGTAGAACTTTAACCAAGCGCCGGTATATAAAATAAAACACCATTATGAACAAGCAACAGATAAAATACTAAAGAACAAATCATTTTATTTACGGGTGGGATGTCTTACCATCACCTTCTACCTATATAACCAGGCCTAGGTGGATTTATTCACGTCGCTCGCGCATACAAAAATCAATTTCTGTGCAAGCTGCCAAGCTCGTGGGTTTTTGTGACTACTTTCTTCACTCTCTTGTGTTAGACAGACAGACAGAGTGAAGATTGTCAATCTGTTACCTGCACTGCACCCCTTGGGCAAAAGAATCGAAAGCGTGCGATGCATTCCACTTTTTACATACCGCATCATTCTTATTCTTGTCATTTTACTTCGGTTTCCTTTATTTTTATTTATTTTTTTTATTTATTTCACAGTTGTGTTCACTCTTATCCAAGTCATCCATGTGTTTCTTTTTCTTTTTGAAGCTGTTTTCTATCCGTATGTTCTGAAAACAACAACCTGCCAAACGAGGCAGAGGAAAAAGAAGAGGGCGGCGGAGCACAGGGTGGGCTGTCAAAGTCACCCGTGTAGACGGAGGGATGAATTAATGCAGACAGAGAAGTATGTAGGGTAGTATGGAGCGAGTATTAGCGGTTTCTTCCCCGGTACGAATGCGCTTTAATGTCGTCGTCCCAGGATGTGGCTTTCCCAGCAGGCAAGCTGCACTAATAGGCAGTCTTGGAGGAATAAACAGGGTATCTTTGTGATGGAGTCCCATTTCTGCTCTGTCGAGGCGCAGCGAAAAAACTCCGACACGGGCGGCAGCGCTGGTTTATATAGCAACAGAAAAATAAATGAGCCATTACTATAGGCAAGTAGGGGGTTGCGATGGGGAGACACTGTACGTGTTGAGTCTGCAGAAACGTGTAAACATGGCAGACAGTGCAGTGATTTACTCTGGTGCGATCAGCAGGTGTTAGCATTAGGTTTTAAGCAGTTGGTTAAACGTAGGCGGTGGTTTAGAACAACATGATGGGTTGTTGTTGCAATAAAAGCGGCCTTGATGTTGACTGGCAGCTGTGAATCTGCACTGACCTTGTGTATTCTGGTACCATCATTTGTGTGGATAAGATGTTCAAAAAGAAGAATGCATGACTACTATCAAAAAAAAAAAAAAGGGGATCTAACTACTCTATAAATTGATGCGAACTCACTTAGTCCATTTTCGCTCTCTATATTTCTCACTCTCTATCAGAGTATAAGAACGATTTTTTTTTTTCCAAGCACATCTGAGGCACTCAGGTTGAAGCGATTTGGCTCTTTCTTCTCAGGCAGGTCCTCATACTTGAATTTGTCTTGATCTGGATCCAACTAAAGATCACTCGGATCATCTGCCTCTATAGTTCAGATGAGGGAATCCGAGGGACCAGATATGACTGGTGTGCTTATACCTGCCTGATAAAAGTAATGGGGGGTGTGTGTGTGCAAGAGAGGTTATTACTTCCCTCATTACTGTCTCTAGTTACTGTAGTTGCCCCTGGCTCTTTCCAGACCTGCTGCAGACAGCCATCTCAAATTCACTGAACCACAGGCAGAGCTGCTCTCCGTCTCAATGTGAGCCACATGATGGCTGCGCAACTATGACTGAATCTTTATATTATCCAGGTTATCATTGAGTTGAAGGAGCAAAAGGTACCTGTAACTTTTCTGTTCTGCATAACATGTGCTTAAGGGTTTGTGCAAATCCCTAATAAACTTTGTATTATATTTTGGCACACTAATCATTCCAGATGAACCAATATTCAATTTGTTGTTTGTTTTGTTTTTTCATATGCCATCATATGGCTGAAAACCAATGAAGTTATTTAAATAATAGAAAATTAATACTATGTTATTAATACTATTTAGATTAAAATGTAAAGAATAAGAACTCAAATCAATTGTTTGAAATGCTACAAGTACATTTAGGCATTAACACAAGGTTGATTCATTTTGAGATTCGTCAAAGATTAAATTTAACAGTGTTATAAATTCAGTATTTTAAAAAAAATCATACCTTCAAGTGTTAATATGATGACAGTAAATCAGAAAAAGTATTTACACATATACAAACAGCTTTCACTGAGAAAGTGTAACATTAAAATTTTAATTTTATTGCCCCAATAAACACTAATTTAATACATCTGTATAATATCAAATTCAAATTTAGTGTCCCTGAAATACAAAATCCCTTGGATTCTGAGTACTACAAACAGATCAAGTTTGCTACGAAAATTAAATAATGAAAAGCAGGTGCTCTCTGCATTTCTTCCCTTGCCAAAAACGGGCAGAACCCTCAATATAACCCACTCACAGGCGTGAAAATGGGTCAGGGTTGAAAAAGGTGAGAAGGGTGCTCTGGGGTGATGTGACCTCTGATGGGGCTGGAAGGTGGGGGGACTCCTACAGAATAAATATCACGGCCTCATTAGAGGGCATGCTGTAACTTAATGTGTTTATTCTTCCATCGTGATTGACAGCCAAGTTTGTTTGTTTTTTTTGGGCAAAAGAAAGTGTTTTCTACCATCATCGAAAAACATACCATCAACTACAAATGCTATTTGTTATTGCAGACAGAGTATTCCAGAAAAAAAAAAAAACGTGATAAAAGTTTCCCTTTGCCAATTTTACAGTAGCCAAATAAGTTGAATGGAATAATAAGCCAAGCACAGGTTCTGAAAAAATACTGTATTGACACTTGTCCAAATACATATGAATACAAATTTGAATGGGTTCTAGTAACAGACTGCAATAGATATCTCGTCCTTCTGGGGTGCACCGGAGTCGCCGCTCAGCCCGCTGTGCAGGAGAAGCAATCTGCTCCAGCAACACTACGGGACTACGCGACCGGGAAAATTCTGCACGGTCAACATGAGCTTCCCCAAGGGCCTCGCCGCAGCCACCGAAAAACCTTTATAGCTCAATCTGCCGTGGAAAGACTGCGAGGGGAGCTGTCTCGCGAACGAGAGGTGGGGCCTCACTGTAGCCATGGTCATGCATTCGCAATGAACGCATGATTCATCCACAAACACTGCCCCAGCGTTATCTCAGCCCAGATACGTGAGGCAGTGAACATGTCAGTCCAGAAAAGTGAGGAAACTACCCCCGAATTTCGCCGAAAGGTGAGGGATTTTCATTCCTGCACTCAAGACAGAGTTTCTGGTTTCACTATCTATTGACCTTTACCACTGGAAACCAAAGACAGGCCATAACATGCTGCTTAATGACCCTGGCCAGCTCAATCCGTTGGGATGATATCAACATTACACCAGACCACACTAATCATGCAGACAGCCACATCCACTGGTTCACTGTAATTGGGTTTCTGCTGTTGGCTGACGAGAACATGGGGGAATGGTCTGTGTGCGGGCACGCAGCACATAGAAAGAGAGAAAAAGAGAGACCGAGATAAGGAGGAGAGGCCGACCAGCAGACGGATCGAGCGCTGGAGAGATAAAGAGAAGAAAAAGAGATAGACTTGGAAAGGAAGGGAGAGAGAGGAGAGGGAATCAGAGCTCAGTGAAAAGACCAATAAAGTCTTTTGACCAAGCCAAAAGTGTTCATCTCCGAGACTTATTGAATCCTTATGTGTCAATAACAGTGTTTCCTGCCAAAAACAATAGTGAAGGGGACAATTACTTCAGTGAGCCAGTCAATTTCACTTTGGTACAGGGACACCGGCTGGCTATAAGTGTGTATGTGTGTGTTTCTTTCTGACTGTAATACGGCCTTGGCAGGATGTGATGTGAGAGAGTGCAACTATCGCAAAAGGAAGGGACGGGCCTGCTGCGTTTCTCTGCACCTCTGCATCCTACACCCATTGATAATGAGACAGCAGCAAACTGACAGGTTGCACATGGACCCGCCACTGGGTGCCACATGCTGTCAAAAACAACTGTTACTATGAGGGGGACAAACAGGGGTCTTCCTCAAGGGGGCGCTAACTGGTTTTAAAAGTCAAATGCAAATGTAAGCCTGATGCAAACCGTACACTGCAAAAAAATATTTTTGTTTGTTTCCAGGCAGAAAATGTAAAAAAAAAAAAAAAACTAGGATTTTCTAGACAAGTAAAAGTTACTGTCTTGTTTTCAGAAAACTTGTTCTATTTAATTTTGACTTTTTTTTTTTTTTTTTCTAAAAACGAGACATTCATTTCTATTTGTCTAGATAATCATTCTTGATTTAAGCATGTTTAGTTATTTTGGCTGGAAACAAAACACGCATGCATTTTTTTTCTTCTTTTTTTTTAATCTGAAATTAAAATGCAATGGTAGTCTGAAAAAATGTTTCTTCAAACCAAAAGAATGGTTACAAAAAGTAAAATACAAAAGTAAATCTTCTAAAAAGTAATAGCAACAGTAAAACAAGCTTAATATTTTTGGAAATATCATTAACATTTAAAATAGCAGTTTTCTATTTTAATATATTTTTAAAAATAATTCATTTCTGTGATGTCAAAGTGGATTATTAATTGTCACATGATCATTTTAATATTCTAATATACAGATTTGGTACTAAAAAGAATTTCTTATTTCTTATCAAAGCTCTAAACAGTTGTGTTTTTTCTGTTCATATTTTTGTGGGAACATACTTTTTTCAGGATTCTTTGATAAATAGAATATTCAAAAGCATTTATTTGAAAAAGAACACTGCTAATCTACCACTCTTTTCCATTTCTATGGAAACAGCCATTTTTTGCAATGACTTCCTGAATGATGTCATTATCCAGCTCTGTGAGCACAGGATGCTCCACAGTAATCTGGGTCCAGATCTGAATCTAGATCGGCAGATGCGCATCTGTTTGCAGTCAGATATGCGAAGAAGAGCATGATTACGAGCTGATGGAGTAGTGCGATAGCAGTGCGTCACACATTGTGGATGTAATTTATCTCTGTGTGAGGTCACCGCAGCAGAATAATTCTGCTAAATTACGCTTCGTAACCGAGTGTCACTTTAATAGGGAGTAAACAGATAACCTGCTGCCGCTACCCCTGTCACTCTATCTCTTTCACACTTTGCGTGACCTTGTCGAATATCGCAGACAGCAGTAAGGGACTATCAAAGTAAGAGAAGAAGTTATCATCAGTGTGCACCCATGAGCTTGACCATCAGGCACACACACACACAATAACAGGAGGTGACTTAAAAACTCATACAAAAAAAAAAAAATTATTATTAATAAACACTACAGCAAAACTCCATGGAGAGAGCCGATATGCACACTATGAAACAGCGGGACCTTGAAATAATCTTTTGTGCATTTAATGTCTTGTGTGAATTAAATTATATTAATATTCGGATCCCTCCATAAACACCCAAAATGATTGGTGATAATGGGGTTTTTAATTACCTCTTCTTTGTACATGATTAATGAAAATTACTGGAGTGCCCCACTGATCTTTTTGAAAAATAATACAGATATAATCGTTGCAATTAGTGCACATGAAGCCATATCAAAGCCAAGTGGTTGTGAATGTTTTATTCCATAATTTACTGCTCATTAGTGCATGATTGACAGCTCTACGAGGGGGAGCCAGCACCTACTCCATAGGAAAACAAGCAAACCTACAAAACAGAAGCGCACAAGGAAAACACACACACACACACAAACAAACAAAAAAAAAGGATCCTGCTCTCAGTTTTTAGAGTCTGAAAGGTCAGCTGAATGCAGCATCAGTTGAGATGAATGGACAATAGCACCCATAGAAGGACCCTGAGGATATCCCCTGCTACTCAATGATAAGTCTTTTGATGTGTCCAGGGAGCTGCACTCACTGGGTTATTTCCCATCAAGACATGCAGCTTTGCACTTTCTCCATTTTTAAGAACACACAAGGAGCCGTGTCCCACAGGGAACACGGTCTACGTTGTCATAAAGGAGACGTGCCATCCTGCTTACGAATAGCTAACTACTGATTTATCACCTCAGAAAACATGGGCAGATGTTTAGATATTTAAGGCAAAGTTCTGTGTTCAAAACAAATTAAACACTACCGTGGCATCTGCAGCATGCTTTGTTTAAGCAGCACATGTTTCTGACTCACCCCTAAGACAAATGTGAAAAAAATAAATATATATATTTAGTAATACAAATTTGTATTTTTATCTATAATTACTGAAATGTGTCAAATGAACAATCTACAGCGTACACATGAAAACGAATTTGTTCATTAGAGTTGTTTAACCCTGAATGAACTACTTGGATTACATTTTATATTTATTACTGACTATTTTATTCACTAAGAAAAGAGGGTTAAGAATCACGTTTTCGGGAAATTCGAAAAACAGGTTGAATGTCTTTTTTTTGTCAAAATTAGGTTTTCATTAAATTATCATTCTTTAACATCTTCACTATCATCTCTGAAAATATTGTGGCAAATTTCACATGCGTAGTGCAGAAAAATTGTGATTGATTTATTTAGGAAGTAGAAACTAGTCTTTTTCTTATAAAAGCACGTCAGGCTGCCCAAACAATGTTATAATGGACTGTTGAACTATTGGGATATAATGAACTTCAGATAGCCATAACGTTTGTCATGGTCAAGCTATGTATAAAATAAAAACGGTTTTGGAAAGGGCTTTCATATAATCTCAAAACCTAAAATTTCACCAAGTGTTGGGTTTTCCTAGATTCCTACAGTTCAGACGCAAAAACCTTTAAAATCCATCTTTGTCAGAAATGAGATAACGATACTGAGTGAATGCTCTCCACACGTTGTATGTGTTTATCAAGTACTTTTATCAAGTACTTTTACGTTAAACCTCAGCCTCAAGCCACAGAGAAGAACCAGTACTGTCACAGAAACCTATACAAAGTAGCCAGAAAGAAATGTTCATTTTAAAGTGAAGTGTCAGGCGTACTTGGAGGTTTTTGCATCTGAACTCTTCAAATATACATTGCATTAAATATGTATATATATAATTTTTTTGTTCCCCAAGAACAAGCAAATAAGAGTTCTTTTTCAGTAAAATGAACAGGTCAAATGAAAAGTACTTTGATCATTAATCAGACTACAGTACATTAGTCTCACTATATAACTTCTAATTCACTAAAAAGAAATGGTTCCTAGAAGTCATTTGTTCGTGAATCACACTATGCTGGTTCCTCTGAACATATATGATTTGCTAAAAAAAAACAGTTTGCTAAAGCTCATGAATCAGACTACACTGGTCAAGCTGTGGGTTTATGGTTCACCAAAAATCAAAACAAAACAAAGATCATAAGAGTCGCTTGTTGTAATACCGTATGCTTTACATCGAATGTCTATTGGACAAGGTACTGTACTGGAATTAAATTTAAAAATTGCTTTGTGCTTTTGAAATATTGCATAAAGACCTAAATATTCTAAATAAATGTAAAGATATGAGCTACACATTTCTGCTCTTAAACTGTCTGGAACGGCCCAGATTTCACTGTAAAGTGCACGGCAGGAAATGTGATATTTGTTTGTTTACTCTTCAAACTACAGAACGAGATAACATGATACACAGATATTGCAAATTTCTGTTGAACCTGGAACACTCCATTAAAAGCATCTGCTTCTGAGCTCCAGTCATGCGGCGTTTCACCCGGTCATAAACACTTAGCTGACTGAACACTACCAGTGTGTTATGTCACTTTTAAAATGGAAACCATCCAACAGCGAATCTCTTCACATCCTTCACCTGCGCATTAAAGCACTGATGCTCACTTCGTTGAAAGCACACTATACGGCACAGGCAGGTGAGCGAAACCTAAATAAAAACCAATGCAAAAGCACAGCACTTACAAACCTATCTGAATCACAATTCTCCATTCAAGGGGGAAAACACAGGTCTCCGGCACGAAGCCAAGCTATTTGAGGATGGCAAACAAAGTAATGGCTATGTGTTGATTAAAGAATGATTCCTGAAAGGCTTCATACAACAGCAGGTGGCACAGCATGATGAGATTACAGCATTAGAAGCTTTTCCGCCCATCATTCCAACGCAAACACAGATTCCTATACAAGCCGCTTAATAGTCCCTTATTGGCCAAGGCTTCATGGACCAAGATCGGCAGAACGCAAAAGACTAGTAGGTCAAACAATGACGCTAGACCCAAGACCACCCAAGGGTCAGCAAAGGTTTGGTCAGAAAAAAAAGCAAAGAGTTATTATTGACTGGAACATCATGAACTAAGCAATTTATTCCAATTCTACACTGTAAGATTCTATAGAATGACCTTGTGCTTTCTCAAATAACAGGAAGCAAATTATGCAGGAAAATAATTGGCAAAAGATTATAATGTTTCAGAGATCAGAGTATGCATTAACCTCTGGACTGCAGTCCTCAATAAACTGATTTAACATTCTCACAACTTATTGATGTATTTTTTTTTTCTCTTCTTTTTCTTAGCCTACCAGTCACATAAAAGCTTTTCAAAGCAACAGAGCAGAGGCCAAAAGGACATGGTCTGTTTTTTTCTTTCTTTCTTTTTTTAATAGATAAAAGCTGAAATGTCCAAATACAAAGCCCGCCACCAAAGACTCCACTGCTGCCAAAAGCAAAGCCGTCAAGTTCACATCAGTACCAAACAGTAATTTTGCATAGGCTACAAGAACAAAAAGCCCTAGACGGCTTGAGTTGCTCACTTCAGCAGGACTTTAACAACACATGACCGTTGTCTCGTCCATCGTTTGATCCTGACAAGGATGCACACAACACACACTAGCCTCTCAAGATTCCTGCCATACAACTGCACCTGCAAAGGACATTGTTCATTTGTTTGCTCAGAGTAGCATGAAAGAATCTATAATTCCTAGGGTTTCGTCTGAATTTAAATGCACAATAACCAGATCGCTTTCTACCGAAATGAAATAATCAGACAGGAAGTTCATTTCAACACCCAATATAATGATCTGTACAGTTATACTCAATTTTCAAGTCAAGTGTGGAAAATGTGCTTGTAAACACTAAAAATACATTTAACAAAAACAGCAAATCTCATACTGTATTCAAAATGGCTAATTTAATAGCTTTATTTTTAATATTCATTTAAAAAAGTGTAGAACTTTATTTTAAATAACATAAAGGGGGGTGGTGGAGGGTGGGCAAAGTTCTAAATATGCATTCCTTTAAAATATACACAAAAAAAATAAATAAATGATATATAAGCAACATTTACATTTTCTATCTGCAGAAGCCGAGGTATCACAAACAAACATTCATTGAAATTTAATTGAAGCAGTTATTGTGTGAGTCGTACAGTGCTAGCAAATTCTCTTAAAGATCTGATTGTATGAGACATCTGCGCTGCTTCTTGTTGGTAATTTCCATTTGGAGACCTGGGTCAGCATGCAGCAGGCAGAAAGTGCAGTGGGCCTTGAGTGCTTTATTATCAGTTTAGGCAGCAGATTATTGAAGAAGATGCCCTTCACTGTAAATTTTGTGGAAGTTTTGGAAGTCAAGTGAAGCATGGACAAAGTCAGGCTGAAGTTTGTAGATGAAATTAGGCCATTTCCAACCTCCCTCTTTAAGATGAAGCAGAGAACGAGGGGGAAGGAAATCAAGTTAAAAACATTTCATCCCATGCAAAATGGATTCTGAGGAAAAATACAACTTTTATTTATTTTTTTAATCTAGAAATATGAAACGATCAATAAAACATTATTGAAGCCAGAGATATCTAAACACCTCTCAGTGCAACTCTGAAATTCATGGAAAGATGAGAGGACAAAACCAACCTGTTCCAAACAACTTGAGGCTGTTTACTGATAAATAAAATAAAATTCCGGAGATGAGGGCTGCCTCAATAAGCATGGCAAATGAATACATTAATAAAATATTTGGACATCAAAGACAGCTCTTCACAAAAATATATATTTGCTTTAAACACATTATGTTGAAATGGAAATAAAATATTGTCGCACTGTAAAAAGAGGTTTTAAGACAATTGTTTGAAAATAAAAACTGCTTTATCTTACGCAAAGAACTGACATTGTTTTCCCTTATTACATTTCTAAAAGTTTCTAATCTTGCAGTGGAAAAACAAGCTCTTGCACAGCAGTTAGCTGTGCATGAGGCGTTGAGTCCTTTTTTTATTTTATTTTTTATCTTCTCTCCTCGTTTTCACTAATCATGTCCAGCTCTCAGTGGCTCAGCAGTGCTGTGAATGTTTTACGCTCATAAACAAGCTTTCTTGCATTTTAATCAACCTTTTCAATTAGGAAATAATTAATACCTAACAGGAGGGACGCCTGTCACTTTGAGGATAAGTGAGACTCTACAAGACACTGTCTCACTATTAGCTCGCTGAGATGGAGGAAGAGCGAGAAATTTAGACAGAGCGAAAAAGACCTTCCAACAACATATTTAAACATCTTTTACTGCCTATCCTGCATCTTGATGCAAGAAAACAGTATTAAGATCATGTTAGAAGCTCTGCCGCCCATCTTAAATCTTGTCAGAAAGCAAAGACTAAGGAGGCGGTCTGTCTGTTGAGAAAAATCACTGCGGTTCTACTCGGCTACTCATCACACATCAAAAGAGCACCAGCGTTTAGGGGAGGCTTTTGAGATAAAGCGGTGCTGTAATTTACAGACTCAATCAGCTGATTTCAAATATATGAAAGCTTGTGAATGCAGTTTTAAATGTTTACAAAAGCAATTCACTGATGTCGAAGTACAGAGACAGTTTTTTTTGTCTTTTAAACATTTAACCATATGCCAACATTTCCTTAAAAGGAAATCAAAGTACTATTTCACAGTACACTTCATAGACTTTGATCACTTGGACGAAGTAAACTACCATAAAGAAAGTCATGCAGGTTTTAAACAACATATGGTTCAGTAAATGTTCAATTCTGGGTAGCTATCCCTTTGACTGGGTTATTTTTAATGCACCAACAATGACTTGCAATGATAAAAACAGAGAAAAATGGAATAGTTTATACTCTTAAAACAAATAATTAACACTGAAAGTATATTTTGAAGGTCATTGAAAGCTAAAAGCGTACAGATACACCAAGAGACCAGAGAAAGCCACGCAAACTGGGCTGAAATTCTACATTAGAGCACAAAGGGCTGGCATGAATGTTTCTATTGCTGCTGCTTTATCATCCACAGAAATGTGGCTTCCTGCATGCCAGGTAGAGAAGAACGGGCTTTCTAGGTGATGTGCTGCATAGAGGAGTGTTTATTTCATCCTTTGGTCAATCAATTGAAAAGGGCAGTCAATCGAGCTCATAGTCTTAAAAGGTCCATGTGGACTTCCCTATTCAATAAGCGTGAAAGAGAATATAGGCAGGTTGACTCGGGTAGCTACGGCTGCACCTTGAAGGACACTAGAGCCCAATCAAGGCAAGCTGCACTTTTTAGTATATTCACACAGTGTCATAGACTGGTAAACAAGAGGCCCATTTAAAAGGTAAATCACAGCGGATCTCATTTGGGCTCAGCCGGAGTCTCGGCTGAATTGATTGTAGCATATGGGTCTAATGAACTGGCTCCTTTGCAGACAGTGGAGGGGTAGTGCCACCCAAACAGCCTTACTGGGCAGAAAGGCGAGAGTGAAAAAAATAAATGAGTACTGGTGTCTGATGTGATGTTCTCCATCTCTCCCTCAAGCTTTATTCTTTTCTGCTCATCTGAGGGTGAAGTCTAATCTATACTTAATCAAACACAACAGATACAATTCGGTTTTGTTTACCGCAAATAAGTGGACGCTTTAGATTTCAGAATTAGTGTGGATTCTGATAGACAAAGATGCACTCCAACTAGAACTTTAACTTAGTTTAGATTCCATCACTAAAAAATTGACAGCGCAGCGGACAGGGTGCCCGAGAGAATTGGTGCAGAGATGGAGGAAAGACAGAGAAAGACAAAGAGAGACAAAAAGAAACGGCAAGAACTGGGAAAAAGGTAGCAGTGGTAGTGAACTTGGGGAACTTTTAGTGAGGGCTAAACAGGGCCCCTTGAGTTAGCTGTTAACTGCCGAGGTATTCCTGCTGGGATGAGATGTGTCTGTCATGCAGTCCCAGAGATTGACCTGACTTTTGGCTGTTGAACTGCTCAGGGAAGAGAACTGCAGTGATTGATGACACCATAGCTGAGCAGGTTTATATATATATATATATATATATATATATATATACACATACACACACATACACACACATATATATATATATATATATATATATATATATAAATATATATATATATATATATATATATATA
>JAUYWG010000012.1:1899551-1943766 GCA_034779775.1 Enteromius afrohamiltoni
TGGAACAGTGAAGCGCAATAATAAGGCTGCTGAAAATTCAGATTTGCATATATATATATATATATATATATATATATATATAAAATGGTAGTAAATTTGAACAATGCACAAGGGTTAATATATATATGCATGTAAATGTTTATGTATAATTAATGTTTAGCTACATAAAAAAACACACCAATAAACCTACTAGAATTTGGACCTGAATCCACAATGCTAAGCTCTTTGTCTAGCACACAAAAATCGAAGCTATGTTTACAGTTGTGTGCACAAACAACTTATATTACAACATACACAAACCAGTGGCACACAAAATCTTTAAAGCCTACCTTAATTACGCCGAGTAGACGGCACTATTGTTTATCTCACATACCCAAAGAGGGTCATGTTTGTTTGGTCTCACTACTGTTTTCCACAGAGAGAAATCAATTTAAAATGTTAAAGAGGTGTCAAGTTAGAGGAAAAAAAAAGCAACAGCTATTAAAGACCAGATATTCATCATCACCTCTGAGGCTCCTCGGCAGACAAAGTTGACAGCGTGAGCCGCAGAGACAGCAAGCCAAAGATGTGGCTTTCTGCCTCTCTCTAAAGGCCCGGTGTCCTAATCAGCGTTATTGGCTTCATTCAGCCTGAGATCTGGGCATACACAAGCTGTTTCTCCTCACATCCGCACCATTAAATCGCTTCCACCTCACTTCTCTGTCCATTCAATAGCAGTAGAAATACCTATTCATCATAGCCACTCTTCCCTCTCCCACCTAATAACAGACGCAGAGATCTTTAGCTGCCCATAAACGAAGCCTCCAAACTTCAGAAGGCCTGCATCAGCAGCCTGGCCCAGAGAGGTTCTGGCATGACTACTCTTACAAAGCAAGATTAATTAGCCTGTTGAATGGAGACTTGTCTCAGCTGTGGCAATTTGCCTGTGCTGCAGCCGGTGTGGAGCGGCTTTGGGACCGCCCGTGGATTTGCAGCGAGGTTGGGGAGTTCCAGCGGGGGCTCTCTCGTCGCTCTCGGCTCCTCAAGTAGGACACGCCGAAATAAGATGGAGGTGCTCGTTTGGAGAGGCTGAGCCGCCCGGCTAAGTGAAAGCAGGTGAGACAATTACTCTTTGTTAAATCGCTGGGCGATTTGTTAACGAACGAGACGAGGGATACGAACGAGCTGTCCTCCACATCAAATCCACAAATTGCTGTTAATTTACTAGTGCTTTAAATAGACTGCCCATTTGAGTTGGCTAAGTAAAAGTGTGTCAGGGCTGGATAGAAAACAATGTTAAAAACACATTGCACACATGTATCGACTACAAGACAGGGAAGAAAGGCATGATGCTGAGTGGGAGGGCAAATATCACCATCTTTCTTTAGTAGTACAGCTCCGTGGGGAGTGAATTTGCGCATTTAGGCTTTTTTTTTTTTACATTGGTGAGACAAGAGTGTCATAGACGTTCATGTGGTGGCCTGCAGGTGATCTTCCGCTCAGCTTCTAAGAAATGACAGGTGTGACCTTTCAAAAGCCAGCACTTCTTTCCTCACCTCAAGACCATCTCCCTTTGCACCCCAGTTACTCGTCATCTTGTCTCATCTCCATGTGGACTTCGGATGCAGGGATGTGCACTTGCACACGGGACCCCATGGCACCTCGAGCTACACGGCGCGACTACAGGACTCGCATGAAAAATAGATCGCCTAATGCCTTCAGATAGAATCATTCATCAAGGATAGAGGAAAAGATCCTTGCCAGCGACTAGCCTGCTGTGCTTTGTGTCATGTAAAATATTCGATACACACAAAAACCATGCCAAATCTGAGGACCGCAAACCCTCTCCCACTGGTACCGTGTTTACTGGCTTTTTGTTTTCAGCTCCATTCCGAGTTGGGCAGGATCAAGAGTGGTCTTGTCTTTTAACACAAAGCAACTGAGGCTCATGGGGACCGAGAGCAGGAGGATGGCTGCTACCCCTGGAGACGGTAGCCATGCCAACTGGAGTTGAGCAACTAAAACCAGTTAACCTTGGTGGCGGCAGTCCAGGCCCACAGGTACACTAGGTAATGATGTGTCCCCATCTACCCCACCCTCTGCTGATTCTGAACTGCCACAGAGGAATTAGTTTGAGTGAGAGGGCAAAAGTTAGCTGTGCTGGAGCACTATGTGCAAGATGACTTTCTTAGCATTTGTTTCTGTATAAAAAACTGTGCCTAAACTGACCGATTTCGACACTGAAAGTTTCAAAGTTACACATCGCTTCATTCAATTAAAATATTTTTATTATTGGTCCAATATTAAAATTCTAACTGGTATAACCAGCCAATAATTATTTCGTCCTTAAATAAAAATGAATGTAAAAATAAATAAATAATGAAAACAGAAAAATTTTATGAATTAGAATGAAATTTTCACATTATAACGTCCAGTAAGAACGAAATAACCATACTCAACCTTCTTCTTCATTTAAGGTTCAATTTAACATTAAACAAAGTATATATATATATATATATATATATATATATATATATATATACATACATAAAGTAATACCAAATAGGGTCACACAATATTGGATTTCTGCTGATAACTGATATGACAATATTTTTCAAGCTATATACTTATTTTTATTTGTAACAACAACCAAGTCTATCCAGTGTATAGATTATAAACAAATTCATTTTGGTTAGTTTTTAACAAAAGTTAAATCTAACTTGTTTTTAACTAGAATGATCTTGTTAAAAATGCATTTATTTTTGATTGTTTGTTTGTTTGTTTGTTTTCTGACAGATGCGGTGGTAACCTTAACATTTATTTGAAGATTACATTAGTAGATGTTCTAAAGCAGCTCCTTCCATTTATAATGCATTTGCCTTAAAAAACAAAACAAAAAACACATTACACATTAATTAATCTGTATATATAAAATTATTTAATTGACGTGTCGTGTTTGTGATTTTTATTCATGCAGGCAATAGCTTCTGCTATTTATTGAACATCAGTAAGGGAAACACAATCTGAACGTTATTGGTGTATTTTAATTTCATTTTATTACAAGTAGGCCCTGCAAATAAATAAACTGCCTTATCAGATGGACCCACGCTAGCCACTGTTGACTATCCCACAAAGGAAGCGTAATTCTTACATTATTAGATTAAATGTGGCAACGCAAATCAGTAAATCTAATTACTATTCAAGTTTGATAAAGGAAAGACCTCCCTGCTGATGTGATCTTATCGCTAACAAGGCTTATCTGTCTTGTCACCGAAGCATATTGGCATAATTCTTACATTTACTTTTTAAGCCATTATCAGCAGATTTCAATAATAACGTCACAATAATATTGTGCATCCCTAATACCAATAAATAAAAAATTGCATATTGGCATATCAGTAATGTTATATGCTATTGCTAGATCCATACATTTCATCTGCTTATCTGTCAGTCTGTCATCGCACATCGATAATAAACCACCCAAAAGAGTATTAGGAGAAATTTAAAAGACTAAAGGTTCACTATAGCTGATTTTGTTTGGCGCCTGAAAACATGCTAATGAGGGATGTCCAGGAACAAGTAAAGTCTGCCAGCAGAGACATAGTGGGTGGAAAACACAACACTTCAGAGGCTCCAATACAAACAAAACAGAGACAACTTCAGTTTTTGCCTAGACGGCTCTAATTGCCCCCCTACACAAACTGACTCAAGCTGTATGTTACTAGAGATTCATAAACCTTTGACAACACTATTGACAATAGGGATGCATTGATCCCACTGGGCTTTGTTTTCTCTTCTTTGAGATTCTGTGTGGAATTTCAATTGTGTTTGCGCTTTAACTACATAAAAAAAGAAGACAACAAATGGAAACAATAGATAGAGTGCGAAGGGGAGGGGGAAGTATCTGAAATATACACTACATGCTCCTCTCTATCGTAAGTTGAGCTGAAGGTACCCTGAGGGCCCTCTCTTCTCTTCACATTTACTTTATCAAACCCAAAGAACTTACAGTTTTTGCTACTCGCATTCTTTTCTCTGGGTTTTTTTTTTAAGTTCTGCGCTAAAACACAGCCATAATATCCCACGCCACCGTCAAAAAGAGGGACAAACATCCACAGAGACAACAACAACTGAATTGTTAACGAGGCAAACCGCGATGCATGGTTAGCTGTGATTTTCTGAGGCGCTGCGCACCGTCGATCTGTCTGTCTCTTCTTCTCCCGTTGGCATGTTTGAATTGGTTAAGCCGAGGCCGGGGGCCCAGGAGTCGTGGGGGGTAAAACGCTCTGTGAGAATTGCGATTTTGTTTCAAATAGGCTTCTCTGGGAACAGAAGCTTCAAAGCGGAGCCTGACCTGACTTCTCCTCCTGTGTCCTGGCATTTTTTTGTGCAGTGGAATGGGAGCTGTTGTGTTTGAGGGATGCTCATTTAGAGCACGTTCTCCTGGGGCGGCATGGCCCGCCGAGGCTTTCTGAGCATCTACAGATCCAGCACAGCTTGATTCAGATCCGGAGACAATGGAGAGACACAGAAACGGCAGAGGACAAGAGGGAATACACAAGCGAGTTCCTTTGTAAAAGCAAATGAGGGCTGGCATTTCACACTATTGTTGCTGATCTGTTTATCATTCAGTTTTCCTTTTTCCCCTCAACATCGCTTCCCAAAACACAAGTAGAGAGTGAAAGAGAGGAGGACAGAAAATAGGATGCTCTAAATGCATGACAGCAAGTTGGCTGTAATGAAGCGAGAGCAGATGTTTCAGAGTCCCAGCAGCAGGTGAGTTCCTTTATGACAGCGTTGCGATACAGATGCACTTATGACCATGCACATCAACACAGGCTCACAAAAACACACAAGACATGTTTTGTGTAATGGTTATAAATAATTCATTTTCTACATGTCTGTACATGGAAATGATCTTGAAGAGAAGAAGAATGCAGGTGTTTCATTCCATTACATTCACAAACAAATCATGCTGAAGTTAGAAGACACGATTTCTAGCTGTTCATCACTTAAATCTCATTCAACATTAAAGCACATCACAGTGATGAATCCCTTCATCTGAGCCACTGAGTACCCGATTTTATTTTTTAGTATCATAAGGGGAATAAAAAATCTTGACATTAAGCTTTTCTGGGCACAAGTAAAGCAGATCATTTACTTGTCTTAAAATTTAAGTCACCAAACAAGTCTCAAAACGTCTAAAACGTCTAAAAGTATGAGGAATATCCACTCATGACTTCTGTGTGGAAAATAGAAATAATCGTGAAAACGCTTAAAGATAATATTCACTACCATTAATGTCTGTGGTCAATATGATTTTTACAAAAAATGCAAAGCTAATCTAAACACACTTTAAATATTTGCTGTCCTTTTGAAATTTATATTCATCAAAAAGTAAAAGGTTCCCAATAAAATATTAATTTAGCATGACTACTTATGGCACTGATGTAATAAGAAATGTCCTTTAAACAACAAATTAGCTAATTCAATTTAGTAAGAATCATTAATAATTATAACTACTGAAGTATATATTTAAACAAAATACAGTTATTTTAATTTGTAATATTTTACATTAACATTGCATATTTTCTTTATGCAATAAATATATTTTTTTATTTTACAGAATTATTTTGTATATAAAGCACTGAAATTAACTTAAATATTCAACAAGATTCCTGGCTTATATAATGTGATGCAGTTCCTTACTTTTTTGCAAACAAAGTTAAAAAATTATTTCATGTTGACTTTAAATTTTGATTTGAGAATTTAAGTCTCTAAACTTGCCTCCTGCCAGGGCCGGGTGTTTTATGGCTTTTCTGCACAGTCTGTGCTCGTGTACACCAAAGAGTGACAAGGGTGAAGAAAATGCAGGAGCTACCCAATGCCAACCATAAACCCCTCTGAGCCAGAGAGCTTTATAGCTCCGGGCCGACACCCAAGACAAAATATGATTGGAAAAAAAAAAAAAAATTATATTGGCCACAGCTTGCCTTTTGCCCACAATATTTGCAAAGAGGAAAATGAATGAGGAAATTGTATTACGTAAACCATTGACCAATAGCCACAAATATTAATACAAGTGTCCCCCTGTCCTACTATCTCTTCAGCTCTGTTATATGCAACCCCTCTTGCTTGTTGTTCTCACAGCCTACTCCCAAATCTCTAATAACCATAAACATATCTTACACATATTTACACATGTAAAACACACACGTACCACCCCCAGCCACCAGCCGGAGAGCAGGTTGCAGTGTTTACAGATGACGCATCACTAGTGAACGGCAGGGATGATCGCGGTAACCTCCGCTGTGACAGGCCACGCGGGAGGCAGCGTTTACTAAAGACATTGACGAGGACTTGTCTGCCACAGCAGCTGCTAAAACCTTTTTCACAAGGAGTGTGGAGGCGGAGGAGGTATCAGAGATGGCATGACATGCTTTCATGTCTCACTATACTTATTAATGTCACCTGGATTGTTTAATCTGTATTGACACTGACATATTTGAAGAAACGCCTGTTGCTTCTTGTTTTCTTTATACTTCCCAAAAATTGAATAAAATAGAAAAAAAAAAACACCTCTTGTCTAGAGAGATTACAGTTTTATATTAGGATTTTTTTTATCCCAAACTTACTTTTTGTCTCAAGGGTCAATGTTGACTTATTAATTTTAAGCTTTATACATATATTTATATATATATATTTTTATTGTACATTTATGTATAATCAGAAAAAATTATTTGTGAATAATAATTTGACAGCACTAATACACACACACACTCTGAAAATGAATGTGAGTCTATATGCCTCAAAAACTGAAAGCCACTCTAGTTTGCAATGAAGTCATCCTCACATCTTTATCCAAACATGCAAGTAATCTTGAATATGAAATCTGATAACTCTTACAGCAAATTACCAGGCTTTGTGTAAATTCAGTTACGCCGTTCATACTTCTCCCTTAAGTGCTGGTAAAATGATCTCTGTGGCTCTTTGTATTTGCGCCAATTCAGATTGTGCCTTTGTACACTAAGGCAGAGCTCTGAGATTAACATGCAAAAAGGTTTGTCTGCTTGCTATGCACCATTGCCGACAATGATGTCCCCCCTCCATGGACACAAATTCCCTGGAATTTAATCACCTGAACACAAAGAGCAGTGGAGGAATCCAGCCCATTCAGAGGAGGACTAACATTATCTCATTCAGGGTAAGACAAGCATCACACTCTCATTCAACAATGGGCCAAGCAGCACAGTAAATTGGGCTGTATAAAAGTCCATAAAATGTTTTGGAGAAGCAAAGCTGGTTAGTGTCCAGGCAAAAAGGAGTTTATCGAATTGCAAATGCTGCCAATTCTGTATTCAGTGAACAAAAAGTTAAACACACCAGACGCACAAAGGTATAAATACCTCCTCTGTGCAAATAAGTAGCTCAAATAATAAAGTGCCACTAAAATTTAACAAATAAAAAGAGTCTGGAAGAGATAAATAAGAAGAAAATGTGTTTATGTCTGTCGGGAGAGAAAGCGAGAGAAAGAAATTAGTTAATTAACATGTAGAGAATTAAGAAAACGGAGTGAAAGAATTAAAAAGTCCTCTAAAATTGGCAAACTCGTATCACAAATGTCTCTGCTTGAGCTCCTCGCTGATGCCATTCATCTTCTATTGAAGATTTTCACCAATTTCTTCTGGTCTAGGTGAGTATTGCTGTAGCTTTCCCACCGATGGCCACACACTCCAGTGCCAGTGCAGTCTGAGCTCCCACCTAGTCCAGCAGACACACCCTGATTCCCTAATGAAGACTCTGCCTCCCAAACAATGAAATAATTGACAACAGCCCCACAGAGCCTTCCGGAAGACACCCAGTTGAATATTCAATGCAAATGTTCTGCCAAAAACATGAAGGTGGAGTAGCGGAAGAAATAACAGAACTAATACAGTAGAAAATAAACAGGCTCCTTGAATATTAAACGCAGGCTTATCTATACCCCTGACTTGAGAATATTACCAAAAAGCAATTAATTAGAGACAGGGACTTGACCTTCAATGTGCACAACAACACACCCCTATGCTGATGGAGACCGCAACACATTAGCTGATGTGAGATTAGCAGAGAAAGAATGAATTAATCAGCTCTCGGAGTGGGGTGAGAGGAGGAGTGGAGGATTAGGACAAGCTTGGAATTTCTAGACTTTGGAGCAACTAGACCGAGAAAGAGTCTGTCTGCTCCACGTTCAAACTCTTTAGAGTCAACACACCATTTGATTACCAGGGTCGGTCTTCTTACTTTGAAAGCAGTCTCTAATGCTTACCATCGCTGCATTTATTTGGTCAAAAACGCTGTTATATTGTGAAATAGTACTACAATTCAAAATAAGTTTGTATTTTAAAATGATATCTGTTTCTGTTATGTCAAAACTGAATTATTTCTCCAGGTTTTCTTCAGGGTCACATAATCATCCATAAATCATTATAATACACTGACTCGCCGCTCAAGAATTATTTCTTCTCGTAAGTTTTGTTTGATGTTTTGCGTCCTTAAAAATTTTCCGGGTTGTTTGATGAATGAAATGCATGAATGGAAATATATATATTTTAGATTATGAATGCTTTTACTGTCACTTTTGTGACTTTAATGTGGCCCGGCTGAAGCATTAATTCTTCATTTAAAAAAAAAAAATTAATACATCAAACAGACCCCAAACTTCTGAATAGCAGTGTCGATACAACTTCATACCAGCATAATAAAAAACACACATTTCAAACAAAGTGCCGGCTGGGGAACACTTTTTAAACAATCTGTCATGCTTCTGAGGTTTACGAGTGACTGGCAACCCGACACCCACCCACCCACATCAAAGTTTATTACAGTTCATCACCTTGCCACCAGCAGAGTAATGACATTTAGCCAATCCTATAAAACCCTGGCAAACCTGCTGGTATAAATCAATGCTCTTCCACCTGCACTTCACATCCGTAACTCAGGCCCCATTCCAGATCATGTTAGATATCAGGCTTTCAGAGAGCGAGCATGTGTTTTTTAAGGAAAAGCATCCCGCCACCCACTCCGCCGTGAAAAACAGGATCAATGTGCATCTGTGCTGACAAGCAGTTAATAATAAATCCCATTAGTACAAGCCAGAAATCATTTATTGTGCTTTTTCACTTCCTGATCCGCCGGCTCCCTTATCCTATACCCCTGCGATAGACACAAAACTTCAACGGCCCCCCTGAGTCTCAGGGCAAGGACGCAGGTCCGCTAGCTGCCACAGCTTGTTATTTCCTCATCAGATATAGCATAGTTTATACAACAATCCAAAACCCATAGCTCTCCGATACAGCTCAGCAACCGGCGTGAAGAGCTCACGGTCAAGTGCAGTCACGGATTGCCCTCTGCAGGACGCTGAGGTGAACTGCAGGTGGAAAAGGTGAGGGAGAGTGGGAGAGAAATCAAGATAAAGAACAGAACCAAAAATGAAAGCGAGAGAAATAGCAAAAGGACAGTTCAGGGTGACCGTTTATATCAAAATCTCTCGAGATGACAGTGCTCCTCATCCAGTTATGGGCTCTGAGCGCAACACTCGCATCCATCCACTTGCTCAACGGGTAGGAGGACTGGATTAATACCCCTGCTACAGAAAGGTCAGAGAAAAAGGCTGCAAATGTCATTGCAGTTGCAAGGACATCCTCTCCAGTGACTGTTGCCACGGCCACAATCAAACCGGAAATCTTTGTTTGCCGAGTTTGATGACGTCACCACCATAAAATCAACAAGACTGGAGCGCCGTCAATAAGCGTCCCCGCTGAGAACAGTAACTGTGCCGTCGAGATCAAACACAAGCGAAGTACACTTCCACAGCATCCTGTTTCATAAATAACTTCACATCATATCGAAATGCAGCATCCATTGACATAAGAACGTGCCGGTGAAACAACTGCACTCATTGTCTGACGGCCAAACAAACTGAAATTCATCAAGGCGAACGTCTGCAGAGTGATGTTTATTTCATTTATTTTTAAATTCTGCGACTCGTAATAGCTAAAATAAACAGAGAAATGGATAAAACGCGTTTTCCTTGCCTGCAGGTGTTTGTGACAGGAACCTCATAACCAAACATGATGAACGCTAAGCATTGACACAAAAATTGAGTTTGTCTATCAAAATAGAAGTGGGGGGGGGTTGCTATAACACCAATGATGTTTATTTCATTTTGGAAAAACCATATCCATTTCATAAGCTTAAATGACAGCCAATTTAGACATTTTCCATGCTGTCAGTTAATATGCATAAACATAATCAGAGCCATTTCCCTGGTCCCTCAGTGGCGTGTGCCGTGGCACGCTGGGATAACTCTCGTCACCTAAACTATCAGCATTATTTACTGTTCCCGACAGGTTGGAGCGAGGGGTAAGGCGAGGAACATCAACACCCTCTCGATTGCATTACAAATGTGATTGACAGGCTTATATTGGCTGGAAAAGCTTGCCACTGCATCCTAATTTGCAAAGTCAGTACAAACTCTGAGAACATCATCTGCTGAGGAGAACAGGACAAGGAAAACAAACTAATGAAGGAGTCTTTTTCCGCATGGTTTTCCTTCAAATTTCACCCACTTTGTGCAAGTTCAATCTGTTTATCTTTTTTTTTTTTTCCCTTTTCTTTCGGCATTACAGTCGGCTGCCACCCCCTTAACACCAGCTTCCCGGTTCTCCATTAATATGGAAGTGAAGCATCTGTTATAGTCTCACTCAACAATTAAAGAGCGCATTCTCCTTATTAAAACAGAGCTCTAGAGGAGCACCAAGAAGAGACTGCCTCCTGCTATCAAACTGGCGTGTTTTCACACTTAATAAACTACCGTGCTGATACCAACTTAACCCACTTTTCTGCATCTGAGGCCTTGAATGGGAAAACAGGCCAATTTAGCAATGCTGACCTTAGAGAAGCTGAGATTTAAGGACGGCCTGAGCAATACACTATGCTTTCCTTCCTTTGAATGAGGATCGATGAAGTGAAAAGTGAAGTAATATAAAAACGTATGCACGCTCTCTTTCTTTAATGATTATTCCTCAGGCAACTGTTTGCTGAAGCAGTGTCAGCCGAGATTAACTAATTCTTTATATGGATGAACTCTCGAGGGATGCAAGCAAACTAATCCTGCATGTAAACAACAATTAGTAAATCAATCAAAGCGAAGGGGGGGTGACAGCGGCTATCTTTAGGGATTTTACAATTACGCAATACTGTTTCAAAGACAAAGGGGGCAGACTAAAGGAACGTTCTGAGTACTACTTTTAACAGACTGATTGCTCGACTGAAAAAATGACTACTGGCATAGCCTGTGGTGTTTGATTAGAAACAACTCCCTCGTCGTCACAAGTGTATGATTATGGCATTAGGCCGGATTCTTTGACATCAGGATTTGCAATCAAGAAATTGGCAGAGCGGATCGATGGCGACACCTCGTCTAGAAGGAGCCTGAGAATCAATTAAGCGGTGGCACACACGTTCAGACATTACTTTTAATCTTCTAATGCACCATCGTAATGTCGGGCTGGAATATCCGGCCCCTTAAGAGAGAGCATCGATCCCGCACACTTCTAATGCTCGCTCACTTGAAACGTTTCAGAAGCCTTCAAATGTGATGGGAGTCAAAAATAAAACGACGGAAAAGCCATTCGGTTCAATATACATACACAATTATTCAAAATGGATAAACAGGAATTATTTTGTGCATAAATAAAATCTATCCGTAACAACTGCAACACAACGGAGAAACCAGGCGTGACAAATGGGCCTCATGTTTCAGCGCTACTCCTTTTAAGCGTGTAGAGAAAACTGAAGCCATAATTGTCCAGGGAGTAGAAGAATCAATGAGCAAGACATATCAATAAACATCAGAGCAGTTGCTCAAGCAGACAACAGTACCTTAGAAAAAAAACACCGTTGGGACTACAGACTTTCACAAGGATCCTTTCAAGTGTCCATGGGCTCTGGTACTGTTCAGTCAAATGCTATGTAACTATATTAGGTCTGACCAGATATTTTGTGTTTCTGTCATTGAATCAGAGTATGTGCATACACTAAAATTTTAAAATGTGTGGTCAGAACATACGAAGAAGAAGATTTATAATGGATAAAAACACATGGAGAAAAAAAAGGAATATATATATATATATATATATATATTTATTGAGTGAGTTACTTAATAATATTACTTTTTCCAAGTAACTAGTAAAGTAACGCATTAATTTTTAATTTTTTGAGTAACATAACTGAGTTACTTTTTCTTATTTACTTACTAACAAGTCTCCTGACATAGAAATACACAGGCATTGTGCACAGCGTGTGAATTCAGTGTAGTTTTAGACTAAATGTGAATTAATTTATCTGGATCTCACTCTCAAAAACAGATTTAGTATTCATCAAAATTAATTCCACTCAGAATATGACGCAAACCTGCAATAATTAAGTTACACAAATGCATATCATCTCATTTTATTAACCAATGTCTTTGCTGCTGACCTTTGATGATCCAGTTCAACCACACTTACAAGCAAAAATGACTTCAAAAACTAACTATTGTGCTTCATTGTTTTTGTTTTTGAGTATTTAACTTTGAACTTTGTATTCTACTTTACAGATGTCATGTGAACATACTTTTTCTTAAGCCCGAGGTTTATTCGTGACACTTTTTGGTGTGATTTTGCATTTGCTATAAATAGAACGTCTTATTATTATTATTATTAAAAACAAACACTTAAGCTCTGCCCGTATTTAAAAAGTAATGCAAAATGGCTACTTCCAGCAGGATAATGCAATGTCAAAGCTCGAATTTTCTCAGACTGGTTTCTTGAACATGACAATGAGTTCACTGTACTCAATGGCCTCCACAGTCAGCAGATCTCAATCCAATAGAGCACCTTTTGGATGTGGTGGAACGGCAGATTCGCATCATCGATGTGCAGCCGACAATTGTGCAGCAACTGTGTGATGCTATCATGTCAATATGGACCAATATCTCTGAGGAAAGTTTCCAATTCCTTGCAGAATCTATGCCATGAAGGCAGTAAATAAAGTGGCAGGTGAGAGTGTATATATATTATTTAGAATAATAAAAATCTTTGAAAAAGATTAAAAATGTACACCAATATTCCACCTCACTTTTTTAATTAAAATGAAGCTGCTCTGTACAAGCCACACACATATTATGTAGAAATAAAATAGGTCTGTGCTTTGTTCACACAAGCATCAGGTCAAAGGGCACTTATATACATTTTGACGACAGGCTACAGTGCAAGAACAACCAATGTGACTCAGAACTCAATCCGCAGCTAAAGAAATCTCTTACGGTGAGGATGTTATGGCACTAGAAGTGGGGAATTGAGTTGAGCCTGTCACGTGTTGCGCATCAGGGCTGTGGGTGAGGTTCATTCAAGCAGTAGCCCATCTTTTCTTAATCAGCTCTGCAGTGACAGGAAGGAGCGAGAGGAGGGAACCCATTCTGACATTCCTGTTTCAAATGCGCTGTGGCATCCATCTAACCAAGCAATTCTAAAAAGCGTCCCTGATCCGATCAGAGTCTTACTTCCTCTGTAACACATCCTTGTGTGAATAGGTACCATCCCTGGATCAGAACCAAGAGAATGAAGGTAAAAACTGCAAAATCCAAAACTGGTTTAATAATAATAATAATGATAATGATAATAATAATGGTAATAACTTGATTATGAGGCTCTTTGCTCGGTATAACGGGGGGGGGGGAATTATTAAAGCAAATTAATATAAGACAGAAAATGATAAAAAGATATAATATAAAAAAATTTAACTGTTCCCAAGCATGAGCCAAAAACAAGTCATTGGCCTTAGGGAAGGAACAGATCGCTTTCTCAATTACTAGAGAGAAGGAAGAACACACAAAAAAAAAAAAAAAAAAATCAATCTCTCCACATAGGAGGGGAATAAATAAAGCAATAACTGTGTTATGTTTTTTAGATTAAAGGCGAGGGGGCGGATCAAAAGATGGAGAGGTTGGAGCTAAACCCATCCTCAAACAAAAAGAGTATGTCTCTTCATCTCTAGAGCAGTCAAAACTCATATCTGAGTTGCAGATATCTCAAGCCATCTTATCCACCAAAAAGCACTACGCCGCCAGCAAACAAAACTTTTCTTTGTTGCAACAATACGGCTTTGCATGTCAGTCATCTGCTCATTGCCAAAAAAACAAAGAAAAGGAAGATGATTTGCTTTTCTGCAAGACACAGACAAAAGTGAAATAATCTCCACCCAAGGCATGGCTCTGCCCCCTTGAAGTTCTGTTTTATTTTAGATCTTCAGAAGAGATTCTGACGGACTACTGTGCAAAGTCTGGCCCAGTTAGGCTCAAGATGGCGTGGCTCTTGAGAGCGTGAGAAAAGATTACACCGAAGCTCAGAGAGCAACCCAATTACTAGTGACAGTTCTCTTAATTTCACCACAGAGAGTGTGTGGTGGAACCTCGGAACCACAGTCGAACTCCATTACCACCCGGCCTAGCCCCATTTCCATTAATAAGTGTTGCTTGAGAGAGTTGCACGGGTTATTTTAAGGGAGGAAGGTGTTGAGGGAGAGCATGGTGCTGTTAGGAGCATGCTGAGACTAAAGATATGGGTCTGGCACTGTGCTGCACTCACATCTGGGAGAAACATTCAAACAGGCTGGAAACGGGAGCCCCTGGGGCCCCACGTCTTCTAATCTCAGATGGGCTGTCCTAATTAAAACCGGACTGAAGCTGGACAGAGCTGTCTGTCACACTGGGGGAAAAAGTCACAAGCCTTTGGCCATCCAGCCGACAAGCGCAAGCACCGGCGCTCAAACACCATGCAAATTAAGGCTTTATATCAAAAAAAGAGGACAGAATTCTAATTGGTGGTTTCAAATTCAATTTTTAACGGTGACTAAATATAAATAAGGATATTACTTTTTTTTTTTAAACAAGAGATTCTGACCTAAATCTATAGAATATATGCATTTCATTTTATTTATTAAAATATAAACAACGCACACATTTTACATCTGACTGCATTTCCTAAAACGGTCTCAAATAAGAGCATTGAGTGTTTATCCGAGAGGTTCTGATGAAACACCGCAAGCTCATTTGAGACTGTTTTGAGCACCTACATAATAAAAGCAGCTGACTGTGAACTGGAATGTGTTAATGGAGATACTTTTGCAAATTCTCCTATTTGTATTTCTAGGTTACAGCCTCACAAAATCTTTTGCCTGAGAGTGTACGTTATTAAGAGAATGTGTGGTGGAAATATGGCAGTGAAAAGACTTCATTGAGTAGCAAACATCTCTTTAGTTTTGCATGAGATGTTCTCATTAGCTCATTTAAACCTGTTTGCCAGATTATTCTCTTCTTTTGGAGCAATAACATCTCTCTTTCAACCCCTCCTCTCTCCCAATCTCTCTTTTTCTCCTTATTTTTTTGGGCTTTCTTATTATCATCTGTGGAGCACAGCCTCATTATTTTGTTTTTAAAGCTAGTGAAACAGACAAGACATAAATAAGCTTCATGGCCAACGTCTTTGTGTGCTACAGCTTTGTAATGCCCACTCTCTTTAGGGTTCCAATCATGATAACCACGCTAAAGATGTGCTCGTGAATTGGAAGTTAGCCTGACTTACAATGTTTACAAGAATTTGTAAAGGAAAAAGCGATGCAATACAGTCTTATCCAATAACTTGGCGGCAACATAATCAATGGCGAACGTGTGATTACGGAAAAGGCACTGCAGAAAGTCTTTGCGGCCAAGGCTGAGTCGGTGGTTCTATGAAACAGACTCCGATTTCATTTGCACCCGCGCAGACATTGTTCACGTACAAGAACGGGCAAATCAATGGAGGCGTACAGCCAAGATGGAAAGATGAAAAAAAGATCATTTCAATGAATAACATTAGTCTTTTCGATTTCCTTGAAGAAAAAAAAAAAAAAAAAAAAATCAATGGTCACCCTGCCCTATAAATGACAGAGATCACCTTTGCATTACCACCTAGTCCTTAGCCGTACAGCTGAATCTTCCTCAACGAGTCCAAGCTGGCTGGGGAAGTAATGGGCACTCATTTAAAAACTGCCTTTGGTCTCACTTTCTAAGGCCAAAAACAAAATCAGAGGCAGAGCCGGCTCTCTCGCCGTTATCCAGCTCTCTGTCATTTCATGCTTAATTCTCTTACTATTGAACTGGATAAAAAGTTCCCCTCACCTCCCTGCCTCCGCTTCCTAGCACAGCGATGGAAAGGCATGCGTTCGGACGACATGACAGAGAGAAAAACACACCTTTAAAATGCACGATTGCACGCCCAACTTAACTGCGTGCCTTTCTGTATTAGGGTCTGGTGGAGAAGCAATCTGTCTACGACATGCACACACACATACACGTATGACAGGCCAGCCTCTGAGACATGCACACACACACGGCCCACTTCTCGTGTGTTACCGGGAGAAGGAGGGAGGGTTTGGTATAATGAGCTTGTTCCATCACGACTCAGTGCCAGAGTCTCTCAGTAGCGCTGTCTGAGGGAAAGCAATGTGTGCCACGCTAACAGATGTGGACTCTCAGCACGCACAAACACAGACACACACTCCAGCACGCTTTTCCATGCATGAAGAGCGGCCCCTGGGACCTGACTGGACAGCACACATACACTGTTCCGTCCACCCGTGTCCATTCCACTCACACTCAAGAACGCCAAGACACACACGCACAAACTCCCATACATGAAAACACACACATACGGTGCAGTAATGAATGTGGAACCAAGCTGGCATGTTTGTGCGCGCTGAGAAAAGCCTCAGTGATATGCGTGTTTGTGTACTCATGGTATAGGAGGCTGCGGATTTATGGGCTGAATCATCAGCCCCCTACGAGCACTAAATATCTAAATGAGGAAGGGGTGAATGGGGCCATTTCTGTGTGGGGAGTCCGTGCACTGTTGCCATGGGGATGCAGAGTGTCACTCAGCATTCCGAGTCCTCGAATTCTATGAGCTAATTCTACAAAATCCATGGACCACTAATTACTTTTATGAGAGACTGCAGAGGCTTAAAGGAATAGGGCACACAAAAATTAAAATTCTGTCATCATTTGCTCACCCTCACCAATATTAAAGATACTGGACAGGTCGTTCACACGGTTTTAAAACTGAAGTTGGCGAGGTTTTTGAACTGTGATACACTATTAGAACAAAATCAGTAGGAGGAGAAAAAAAGGCTACTGGTAATGTCTGCAGACATATTTTCTTTCACCTAAGAGTATAATGAAAAAGTAAAAATATCTAAATAAATTGGGAATTTATACATAAAAAAAAAAGAAAAATTATATATAGATATAGATATAGATAGATAGATTTATTCAAAATGGCATGGCTGGTCACAAATGACAGTTTTCATTTTGAGGAAACCATTCCTTTATTACCTTGAGCACTTAAAAAAATAAATAAATAAAAAAAGCATTTAAACGTTGTAATTTGCAACGTTTTTTTTTTACTCACAATATGCCATGGTGTCTCATTTGAGACATTATACCCTCCGGTGGCACTCTGTTTACCTCCCTTATACCCAATAAACAAATGTTATCCTGCCCACGCAATCATCTCCACAGTAATGCAACCACTAAATTATTAAGTCTGAGTTCTAGTGGCCTCACCTTATCCAATCACACGAATGCAATATATAATTCAGCACGAACTGCTGCAGTTCTCTCATTATGACTTGTGGTATGATTTCATGCCAGTTTCAGCTATGTTTTCCAATTGACATGTGGGTATATTAATACAATTTCTTTGACAGTGAGATGTTTTCATTATCAGTGGATGTGACAACAGGAGGACGCTGGTTGTAGCCGGTTATTTGAAAGGTACAGTCAGTCTCTCTCCAAACGCCGGCCCTCATTAAGCTCTTAGAGAGACACACACATGCTGATGCAAAACAGTGCTCCAAACAGAAATCTGGTTGAGCCAGATTATTATTGTGCCCATAATTAGCCACACAAAAAGCAAACAACAGTTCATCAGAAAGCTACGGTGTCAAAAAACAATGTGGTTTAGTTTATTTAGAATTTCAAAAGGACTGACATGTGACCTGAAGATTCTCTTCATAAGCATTCGAAAATCACTCCTCAACTGGGTTAATATTGAAATTGTCATGACTGCAATAAGTGAACTACACTTTAGATTACAGAAACAGCTGATCAGGTTAAAATCCTTGACCTGACATGTTGCAATTCCACTTGGCAGCACTTGTATAAAATCCCCTCATCAAGTGCTTTTATAAGTAAATAATGAATACAGAATTAATTTAGATATTTTAGTTTAGTTAGTTTTAACAAGTCTTTAGTGTCTCATGGTCCTTCAGAAATTCAAATGTTGATTTGGTGCTCAAAAAATATTTCTTAGTATCAATGCTGGAAACTTTTTTTTGCTGCAATTTTCTTTACCATTCGAAATATTGGGTGAAGTAAAAAAGTTTTAATTGATAATACTTGTATTCAGAAAGGACGTGTTATCACACTGATTAAAATGACAGTAAACACAAAGGCTGCTCTTTTGAACTTTTTGTTGATTAAGAAAGCCTGAATAAAAGAAGTTTTCATAAAAAAAATATTAAACCGCAACAACTGCTTTCAACAATTGTAAGAAATAGCTGTTTCTTGGAAAAAGCAATTTTAAACCATTTATTTTATAATATTTGTGTTTTTGCTGTACATTTGTTCAAATAAATCCAGCCACGGTGAGCATAAGAGACGTCTTTCAAATTATTTAAAATGTTTGCCAGAAGTGAATATTGTTTTTTATAAAATTAGCTATTATTATATATTAAATATCTTAATTTCTTTTCATTTGTTTATGTGAAAATCTTTTGTAAAAACAGTATTTTATTTGCCAGACACAGACAGGCAGAGTGTGTGTCTGCACAAAGACGCAAATTGACACACACTTAACAAGCCGCATGCCTAGCTGTCTTAAGCACTGAGTCAACAACACTTTGCAGTTAAGAGAGTTCACATAGTTCAGGAAGCCCATTACCAAGCGCTGTACTTATTTCCATGCCTTCTATAACATGGTTCACTGCATCTCCTGTGCTTGATTTACTTCATCTTTGGCGGCAGGAGCCAAGAAGGCAGAGGAGTGAGAGCTACCCAGAAGGTCACTGGTTCAATCCCCTGAGCTGCCAGTGCGCAAGTCAGCTGACCTACCCAGGAGCCATTCCGTCATTGTTCCATAGTACTAGTGGCCTCGTGTCGACCCCTCTCTCTTTGAGCAGGCATGAATGTGCGCAGAGCTTAAATTACACTCAGCATAAAAGCTTGTGAAATATGGGTTTTAGACATGGAAGACAAAAAAATAAATCAATGCAACTGCTTGTGTGAAATCTGGGGAAAAAAAAATGGTGCAGTTATATAAACTTCAACATCTCACAGGCAAGCGCTGCCGCATAAAATCTATTCTGCTTGTGAGAAAACATACTACAACTAACTGCGCAGCAGGCAGGATTCGGCCCACTCCCTGACTGAATGTCCTTTGTTCAATAATTTAAGAGAGAAATGGATGGAGGAACGGATGGAAAGCGCAGAGCAAGTGACCAGCACTGATTCTAGTGTGTCCGTAGGGAAAACCGTACATTAGGAAAGCTTTTCTGGAGACAGCCGGCAGGTCTCAGTCGTAGACATAGCAGACAGGGTAAAAGAAGCTAGCTTTAATCCCTTAACGACTCCGTCCTGCCTGCTCTCGCTGCTCAACCACCAGCAGGAAGGTGAAAAAACCTCCTGCTCAATCCCAGTCTCTCCGCATCACATTCTCTCCAGGATCCATTGCGCTTCCAGTTTACATACTTGCTTTCTCTTTTACATTTCCCCCATCTCTCTCTCTCGGGGAGCTCTGGTCCTTTACTGATGGAGGGATGGCGTAACACAGGCTGGGCATGTGGGATGTAGGCCTCTAAGCAGCACTTGTCTAGTGTATAAAGCTCACCTACCTCCATCCCACCAATTCTCTGCTTTCCTCTCCCCTCCCTTCCGCATGGACACTGGGAGAAGTGCCGCCACATCACCTTACAGTGCTTTTCATCACTCGGTGACAGCGTGTCAACTCCGTTCCCCGTCACCAGCACACCATACACACTGATGTTTGGCGTCCTCGGCTGTGCTCCGCTTCAAAACCCCGCAATGTGACATCTGGATAACTTCACCTTGTGCATTCCGAGCTGCTTTACTTGCGCACACACACACACACACATATTCCTATGCCAAACCCCTGTCCTCAAGACTGGTCACGGCACCAGGGTGCGATAATGAACGGGTTACAGTGGGTTGGGAGATGGGCTGAAGCGTAGAGGGAGGTTTGTGTGTGTGTATACCGTATGTGTGTGAGATCCCTTATCCTCCACAGACCACCTGTCAACAGCAGCCTCCATGTATGAGTGACTGGCTGTCAGTGTCAGGCCAGCATACCTGCCTCCAAAACAACCTCACCCTCTCCCCACAATTACTGTTCCACATTATTCAGCCACTCAAATCACTGACGTGCACAGGGAAAGAAAAACACTCTCTCTTTCTGCTTTCTACATCACCTGTGTATAGCTTGCTTTTTCTCTATGTCTATCAATAAAGCCACGGTGCAATTCAACACAGTACTAAACCAGCATCACAGTGAACTAAACAAAACATTAATAAAAAGATGAATAAATCAAAATGAAAAACATACAATTTGTAAATAAAAAACAAACTGAAAAACAAAAAACAAAATTACCTTTTTTTTCCTTCATACTACAGTTTTTTCAAAACTGAGCAATACACATAAAATACAAAAAAAAATTCAAACATCTGATTGCAAAAAAAAAACAAATCTATTTTTAAATAAGTGAGTAATTTCATTCTTTTTCCAATCCATAAATGTCTGTGATTAACTACGCAATATATGCATATGTATTTGCATGCAAATCTAATTACAATTATGTTGCCGTTTCATATACACACACTTTGTTTTTTTAATGGTGCTGTTTTGAAATTTTGTTCTTCCTATTATTAATGACAATTGATGAGACATTGATAATAATACAAAATTGTACAACAACTTTTTTTTTTTTTTACTAAATATTTAAGAAAAAATACTTTTAAACTTAAAAAAATAAATTAAGTTAACTAACAACTTTTAAATAGTAAAAAAACGTATCAAATGTAAAAAAAATAACTAAAAATGATTTAGCTTTACTTAGCTTTACTTAATGAACAAAATATTAATTTATTAATTAGCCTTAGAGAATAAGAATAGATGTCTACAGGTTTCTGTGTAAATGAATGTGTGTATAGCTGAAGGGATAGTGACGAGATGCTTTCTGCACAGCAATTAAATGGTGTTGCTGTCTCATGGAATGCAATCAGGGAAATCGAATCTACAGGTATCCTCAGTGGAAAGAATGGGATTAATGCACAGGGTTGGCTCTGCATTGCATGGCTGATCTGCCGGCCGGGAGTGAGCTTGTTAAAGTTGATTTATTAGGTCTTGGTTTACACAAGCTTTCCCTGGCAATGCAAGGTCAACTGTAATGGCCCTCTGAATGTGAATAAATCTACAGCTAAGCTAAACCGCCGTCCTCTCTCTTTGTTTGCCTCTCTCGGGTGCATATGCCTGCTAGGACGTAACTTCAAACTGATCGATCTCTCAGCATGCAAGCTTTTTATTTACATTATCATCCAACATTATGATACTGAGAGCAAGAGAAAAAGTGTGTGAAAGCGAAAGAGAGAGCGAGGGCGAGTGTAAGCAAAGGTTTCTTGTGTTGAACAATAGTGAGTTTGAGGAAGCCACATTAACACGCTTAGCAGATCACTTTACCACAGCAAAAAGGAGGAACCTTGCCAAAGACAAAAGGTTTACAACATCATATGCCACAGATTGACACTTCATTCTCACATTTCAAAAGAGAAAAAAAATCTATAAACAACAACATGAGAAAACAGTCCCCAAATCACTGTTTTGTTTTTTTTTCCCCTTTTCCTTTGTCACTTGCTCTATTATATATTGTGCATATCAAACATTCCCTATGAGGCACAAGGGAGCAAATTTATTTGTTTTTGGATGTGAGGCATGTACAGGGGGGAAATCATTTCTTTCTTGTCGGCAGAAGTTGTTGATTCTGTTTTGACGTCGCTCCATCACGCCTGCCTGCCCCCTCCTGACATCCATGCACACAAACGGCAGATCATACGGAAGGGGATGTCAGGAGACAAGCATGATAACGGATGCCACACTCCCCACGATCGCACTTTCGCACAACAAACATGACTGCTGCGGACGAGCACGGCGCAGTCACAGCTTTTTAGTCACAGCCCTTTCTACGAAAGAATTCAGATCGCTGTCTGTTTACGACCACTTTGGTTGCCGCTTCTAACAAATGTCCTGTCTGCTTTGCAGCTTTAGTCTTTTCTCTGCGCTCCGCTGGCTGCTTTCTTATTAAAGGAGTATGTTCGCTAGGGACTGTGCTATTTCAGGGCCTTTCAACATTCCCAAAGCATGAAATCTGTGCAAAAGTATGATAAATCTTTCAAAGCCCTGCAGGCCTGCGCAAACATGACTGTCAATAAGACAGAAAAGTTGTAGAGGCTGTTAACTACAACGCGAGCCCAGAGTTGAGGAAGGCCGTCAGACTGAGGTGGATGGGTGATGACTGATGTTCGCCCGCTGTGTGGGGTGACCGGTGGAGGGGCCAGGGCCGGGCCGAGCCCCTAGCTTTCAGCTCCACTGCCTTCGGCTAGTTAATGCTGCTTTGAGCCTCAGCTGACTGCAACAGCACCAACCTCACCCGCTCTCACCAAACCTCAGTGCTCCGCACTGGGCATCTCATCCTACACCCTTAGAAAGAAAAGTCCATCACTTCTGCCCACATGAGACGTGGCTGACATGCTGTACTTACAAACACACATCTAACACAGACCCAATGTAAGAATACTCTATCCCACTTTATATTAAGTGTCCTTGCATAGAAATATACCTGTGTACTTGCATAGAAAATAGAGGAGTACAAAATCACAATGTAAGTATCTTCAGCTGTAATATTTCTGTAACAACACACATGTAACAAATGGGTAACACTTTTTTTCACTTCATTTTGTAACAACAGTATGTATAAGAGTAATTGGAACAATCTGACCCGATGGGTGGAGATGGGCAGGTTTAGGGGTGGAGTGGGATCCAGGGGGTGGAAATGGGTAGGTTTGGAGATACTTACAGTTTATATGTAAAGCATAACTTACTTAAAGCTGCTGTGTAACATCTACTTATAATAAGTGCTCTTAATCCTGTTACATATTTGTAATGTAACCAATGTCCTGTTACACATTTGTACTTACACATACCAATTAGTCGGTTGTTACATGTGTGTAGTTATACAAACATTACAGCTGTAGATACTATGTACTAATGTGTACTTACACTGTGGTTACATACTACATACACATCTACTTACTATGTAAATTCTAATATGAATAATAATGGAGAAACTTATTTTTATATTCTTATGAATGTAAATACATGCATATACTGTATGTGTGTGTGCATATTTATAAATAGACACAAACACAGAAAAACAAATCAACCCGTCAATGCCACCCGAAAACACAGAAAACTATACTATTTCAGCTTCGCGTATTGAGTAAAAGTGTCCTTGCACTCCTAACAAACTCAAAAAGCCATTAAAGGTCAAATTCATCCACATAACTGTGGGCAACCTGCCAGATATACCCAATAAGGTCAAACATTTTTTGTTCTTTTTTTTTAAAAAACACCACTGCAAAGTGTGCACCAACATCGATCTGTAAGATTGTGTCAATTAAACACGAAGTTGGACAAACAAAAGTACAAGACAAAAGTACCTTTGCAGTGTCTGTTTGCCACAGGCGAGATTTTAATAATAGCCAGGCCAACCCTGACATTCCCCCAGTCTCTCAGCACTCGCTCCTCGGCCATGAGCACTCTAGCAATGTGAGGCTGCCGAGACCTACCGGTCAGATTAGCATTAATCTTTCAGCTAATATGGTAAGTTTAATTTTAGGAAATTAACTTTCGCCTACAGGACTCCTCAGAGCCAAAATGAATTACGTGTCAAGCTGTAGCCGCCGGTCGTACCTAACTCTGTGGCAAAGCTATCCAAAAGCTCATTGTGTATGTAAATGCCTCTAATTGGAGTTGGCAAGCGAGTGTAACGACGCAATTTTTGTAATGATTTCAGTTTCCCCTTGTGGAACATTTAACATAAAAAGACAAATGCACAAAGCCGCATGTTTAATACAAAAGGATTGGCTAAATGCAGACATCTAAAATTACAATTGATTAAGAACCTGAAGTTATTAATTTGAAATAAAAAATACATAAATATCAATGTACTGGACTGATTGCGTAATTTCGCCAAAAGCAGCAGTCGAAATAGATGCTTTTGTCAGACAAGCAATCTATGATGAAACCCAAAACCATCCCGTTACAGTAAGTGGCTATAAGAAATCGTATCCTGTGTGTTAATATCGGTTGGGTGCCAAGAGGTGCATAAAGCAGACTGGAGATGGGGAATATTTCCAAACTAATGCAATTAATAAATAACACTTTCAGCAAAGAGGTCATTAACACAAGTCACTGGACTGTTTCCTGCTCTTGTCAGAAGATCAGGCGAGTACACACTGTTTCACTGAACACTTAATTATCAGGATTGGGAGGCTTCCTTGCAACTCGGCGGCAACTTTTCCGACAGTTTTTCCCAGCTGATTACCCAGTCCCCCATTCTCATTCAACCCCAGTCATTTTTAACATGAACACAGCCAATTCCGTTCTTACTTCTGCAATTAAATGTGAAGTATTTTACTGATGAGCCAATGTGGGATTCAGCGAGCATCACAAAGGCCGATTAGTATGTGCGCCTCAAGGGTTTAATTCCGAAGACAAATGCTTTAAAGCACCAAAAGCCGAGAACAGTCTATTGCTGTGATTAGGTATGACTTTGTCTAAGCGATCAAAATGAATCCATTGTGGACAAAGGTTAAAACAGCAATTTATTTTGTAATGCGCAAATGTCCAGGAAACTATCCAGGAAACTATCCATTTCCTAAATCAGCACTCACATTTTATGTCTTTACCAAGAGTGCCAGCCAAAACTCTGCACAAACTACAGATGTTAGTTTAACTTTGCACAGAGGTTAAGGGCTGGTGAGTGGAGGCTCAAAGGTCCACGCTGATCAATGTGCAAGTGGCTGCATGTAATGAGAGACCACACCGCGGGGACACTGGCCACTCAAAGCAGAAGGGCAATGTAACGTGATTTAGAAATTGTCTGCTGCCACAAGGTCCCCATCGTTTCCAGTTTCCACTACACATCCCAAAGGCCTCATTCTGCAACACAACAGAAAATAAATATTGATTCAACAGACCTCAATGCCAAAGTAACGCGAAATCAGAACATGTGAGGGAGGGAGCAGAAGACCACAGAGAAACAGAAATAAGCAACACTGGAAGGTTTGAGTCAAATAATCAGAGTAGAGGCAAATTATGAAATTAAGTACCATTTCACTGAAGGTACAGCTAAAGAAAGGAACAACTAACTAACTAACTGAAGCAGACGTGCCATTATTAAAATCTAACTTAATCAGCTTTCAGCGACGTTGCGTTGGGGATCTTTGAACAATGTCTCGAACAGCTTTGCACCAATGGGAGCAGCTGTAATTTTCTGCAGCCCTTTGCTAACTAACAAGTAATGGGTTTATCTTTGTAGACTGCCCATGATTGATACAAGCTCCCCAAATCTCCTTAGTTCCCTCTGACGGAGTCTAATAAATACAGGTCGGACGTTCTTCATATTCTTTTTGGCTGTTAATTCTCTAACACTTGTCTAATAGGATTTATGTGCTGCTCATTTTAATTGTATTGGCGCATGCAGTGAGTCTTTAAACCCTCCTGTTTATCTCAAACACAGTTCTCGTATTCAAACCCCATTCGCACCAGCTCCACCTGAAAGAACAGGTGTCTTTGCACTGCCGGCTAGAAGGAGGCTAAAGAAAAAACAGAAAGAACACTTCAATAGAAGTCAAAAGAAAAAGGCCATAGAAACCCATCCAAGGCAGTGCTTTTGAGGATGACCTTCCTCAGGAGTGCTGTAAATAGTTGCAAGAAATATAAGCTGTTGGCTTGACAATGGAAAAAAAAACATGTCATTTTACGATTATAGTAAAACTATAGTCATGTTGGTCCTGTAAGACCTTTCTGAAAAGGTCTGTGCATATTTAAAAATAAAATTAATATAATAAAGGTAGCAATAATGAAAACAACAACAGGAAGACTGTTGGGTGTCCAGCTCTTAATGTAATTTGTATAGTTCTTTCTATTTCAATGAAAGCTTTTTATTTCGCTGCTTTAGGTCTTCTTACATTACGTCCGGATCTATATTGACCTACAGTAAATAAACAATCACCATTCGAAGTGACGGATGAGGTCTGATCGCCTCTTTGACTTTCAGTAAAACTGCAGCCCTGTTCGAGTATCAAGTTAATTGGTGTCTGTAGCCTCAAAGAGCACTCTGTCAATCCAGAAATAACCAAGAGGGAGTCTTCTCTTCCTGTTCTTTAGTTATTACAAAAAAAAACCTTTTACAGGAAAATTCCCAAATGTAACGCAAGGCTCGCACAATTTTCAACTTCCGCGGTGCTCTTCCTGACTTGCCTTTAATTTGGGGTGTAAGCGTCAAACTTTACCGCTCTGGGGAACGCAGTGAAACATGGCTGGTGATATATTCTCATCATCACAAACCATTGGCAAATGCCTCCTTAAATAAAAGGTGCAATAAATCAGTCTCAGTCTTGGACAAGACGGATGTGATGTGAGCGTGATGAAGGAACAGACCACTCTTTAACTAACCCCTAGCCATTTGCGCTTTTGAAAGTTGCGAACGAGTTTAGTTTCTGAGATTGAGAGTAGCTAGTTTTAGGATCTGCCATTAAAATGAAAACCAATTTAGATCGTAGTACCATCAAGACGTAATGCATTTAGTGGAGGGAAAAAAGGATAAAAAGAGATGTGATTCTTATTATCTAATTAATCCTAGCATGGCCCAAGGTTATTTAATTTGTTGAAAGATCATTAACAAGTCCTCATCCGGCAAATAAAATAATCAGGATCTTAATTTGCTCAAATTCAGGAAAGGATTCCAATAAACAAACGTGGGTGATATTGAAGGCTGGAGATGGCCGTGGAGCTGACGGAATTAGGGGAGCACTAATAACAGAGAACTGTGGGCAACTTAATGGCTCCGACAACAGTGACAATCATTTACACATTGTGCCCACATGACGCCCCATAAACAGGGAAACAAAACATTAAGTTGTCAGGCTGAAATGATGGGTATTTAAGTGACTGAAACATGGCGTGAGGAAATTGTTTTTTTGCCTGGGCGCTTTATGTTTGTCTATCACCGCAAACAAACACCCCAAAATAGACAACTGTAATTCATCAAACTAAAACAAAACAAAAAGAAAGTTAAAGTGGAGAAAATCGTTTAACGATTATCAGCTGTAATATAGACTGATGATCTGGGAAGAGGAAATGAACAGTGTCCTACAAAAGAAAAAAGAACATCGTAAAGGAACTTCCTCAAGGACAAAGTCCTTGTTTTATGTAACACAATTGGTGCAGTTCAGAAAACAAATATCCACCCGCTGTCAGTTCATGCTGAAATGTAGAAGTAAATGAAGCTTTCATTTGCACCTTTTCTTACTATCCATAATGCTGTGATCACAGGGAGGAATGCATAAATCATTCCGGCAGATCCTGTCTAAGCTGCCGTGGACGTTTCCGGCGCTCTGACCACTATATCCTTAACATCCATCAAACGCAGCCATTAAAAAACCACCACATACAAAATCTGCTACTTAAAAAAAAAAAAAAAATCAATCTGTCCCAACGATCGATTTCTTATGTTCCCGAAACCAGCACAGAATCGATAGGTTGGCGGGGCCTCTTGAAGGATGTTACGGCTATCGCTATGCTAATTCAGAATCTTAAACTCAACTTTATCTGCAGAACCAGAAGACATTTGCAGCACCTGCCATCTGTATTCCACAAAACCTTGAGACGAGATTCTTCCTGGATGGTGATACAACACAAAGATCACTTTATTAAAGGAGAAGGTCTAACAAAATTGGTACCGTAAGACTGGACACAAAGTGAAATGAAAGGAATATGTTTAGTCAAAAAACAAGTGTTGCAGAAAAAACTCATCTGAAAGCATGTAGGTTGTTTACTGAGAAGATAAATGTCCCCAACTGTTTTTTTTTCCCCATCCAATTTAAATGGTCAGTGGATCCAATTTATATACTGACCAGCATAAAACCAAAAAAAACCCAGAAAAATTATCATTTAATGTCAGCATAACTCCAGAGAATGTTAAATTCAACATCCGATAATGAAGTAAAGTTTCCTTCAACAGAAGTTTCAGAACACCACTCTAGAATCTAAGCGACTGGTATCCTGTCTGTCGCACAAACAGGTTTTTAATATGGCAAGCTCTGCATACGGATAAAACCAATAATTTAAAGAGACTTGCTCTTTTCCCAAGATGAAATCCCAAAAGGTTTTTTTTTTTATGTTTTTCACACAAAAAAAAGCATTGTATATAAACCCCATTTATTTAACATGCAAAATTAATTAGTTCAATCAAGAGTAACTAATACACCTCTGAAAAGGTCATTTCCACAAATCTCGTTACACAAAAGGTGTCAGTCAGTAAGCAGTCTAAAAACCACTGTCATAAAACAAATACTTTGAGGGTTTTTTCCAAGGATAATCTTATAACCAAGAAACACAAGGTGAAATGCATGTTATGCATATTAACAATGGCAGCCCGGGGGGCTGTTAAATATGCTTCAATAATTGAATGTATAAAATTGTTCATAAATTGTATTAAGAATTTTTAATTAATTGTACTTTTGTGGTTACAAAATCAATTAGACCTCAACCTCTTCCTTCAGTTGGGGACTTAACATCTAGATCCTCACCATTTTTAAAAATCACAGCTCAAACACAAAAAAGAAAAAGCGTACTTATGCATGTGACAGTGATGATCCATGTAATAACCACTTCAAATAATCTTTATTCTATGCAAATATCTTACTTTCTAATGCACTAATAGAAAGTAAGAACAACAAACACAAAGACCTCAAAATAATGCTCAAACTGATATGTAGCTAATATATCTGCACCTAATAAAGGTATTACACAAGACTGTGTTAATCTCTCGCCACCTGTTTAACGCACAGGGCAGAAATTTGCATTTGTGCTCTCTTTTTGAGAAAGAGAAGCACTCTTTATTACTAAGCCAGTACCCAAGAGGCCTAAAACATGCAGAAAAAATTTAATGTAAATATCCATTAAAAAATGGTTTGATTACGGCACACGTTCTGCATGCTTAACTAGAAAACACAAACGTAAACTAAAGAATATGTCGCGGATACTGTGAACAAAATTAAAACTAGTATAATCTGATTTTCTTTGTTTGCGTCTCTTCACATATTAAATTAAGCAGATGTATCATTTAATGTGACAAACTGCAATTCAATTTGCAACATGTTCAGTTCACATGCTGTTTTTATATTTCTGTTATTGGACCCAGAGCAGTTTCTGTTCATACATTCACCTGGAAAAAACAGAAATGTCATTTGATTACTTTAACCTAACCTTCAACCTTTAACCTAAGCAAATTCTGTTGAGACCTGACAGTGTAAGCAGAAAATAAAAAGACAAGTCCCAGTGTGATCTTCACAGAAGGGCCAGTGCTAGAACAATCATCCGCCGTAGCCCACCCTGGCTGGAGCATTCGGCTTCCAGGTGTGTGTGTTGGCAATGAGGTGTGTTTTACTCCAGTGCTGTAGGAATCCCATGCTGCAGCCAGCCCCTATCCTCCCTCTCTCTCGGGCTGCCAGGGTAAACAAGCGAGGCCGTGTAAATACCACATCGCCTTATGATGGCTCAGACACGGGAGACGGAGGATCCCCCCGCTGCGGCAGCCAAGCTGACAGTCAGCCAGATGTGGAGGAGCTGCCCAGATAATACAGCACCACACACAGGATGTTCAGACAGGGCTTTCACTGGATCCCTTGCCAATTCACATGTCGCTCAAACACACACATACATGTGCATACAGATGAGCATCTGAACCAACAGCATGGGTTCACTAACTCACTCACAGAGCCATCATAAATTCACAAACATCCAAAAACAAACATGGAAGAAACTTGTTCCTTGTTCCTTATACTGTGTATGTTTTTCCTTTGAGCAGGTTCCAAGCATCCCACACTGTGTTTGTCTGTAAGTGTGGGAGTACGCACACTCACGAAAGTGCTTGGAGGCCCCGGGCCCACATACATTGCTACACAGCTCAGCAATCACACCACTACTCCTTACATGATGCAATTAAAGCAGAGCCATTGCAGGACTGAACATGTTTACCCAGTGCTTCCCCGCTTCGCTGGTGTAAAAATTGCACAATTATTTATTTTTTGCATTGTTTTTTTGAGCCTAATGCTGTAAATGTGAAAAATATGCTGCTTTATGACATGCACATTTATTATTTTTGATATTTGCAGCTGTGCAAATATTTATATATATATATATATATATATATATATATATATATATACACACACACACACACAAACAAACACAATGGGGTTCAAAAGTCTGAGGTCACACCAAAAATTTATTAAAAAAAAAAAAAAAAAAAAAAAAATTAAAATAAAAATTCAATTGAAGATTGCATATCTAAGTTACATCTAGAAATAAAAAAGTGTTAATATGAAATAGACATAACAATGCCCACTATATTATTGATTTTTGTTTGTAAATGTAAGAATTTAACTCAAAACTACGACTGTATTCTAATATTAATACAAAATTAACAATAAGATTAATAATAATTCTAACAATGTAAATGTGTATTAGTAGTAGTAGCAAAAATTATTATAATAATTATTATTTTTATCATTTACTAAATGCTGGAACCAGTCCCAGCTTTTTTCAAGCCATTGGCGAGAGGAAACACCCTGGACAGATGGCCAGTCCAATAATATTCATTTTTCAGTTACATTCTCTTTAAAACAGTGCAAAACCTTATATACATTTTCTTTATTTACCACCAAAAGTCTAAAAGTTCACTTTTTCCTTTTCTTTACAAAACTGTAGTATTTCACTTCTGCATCGCCAGTGTGCAGAAAAAAAGAAAAAAGAAAAAAAGAAATGCAATCATCTAATCTCTTGTAAAAGGCCAGGCACTGCTCTTCAGGTTTGGCCTTTAAATAAGCCACAGCTGCACAGATGGAAGAGGAAAAACAAGTTGTTTGTACTGCTTTGTAAATGTCTAAAGACTGTATCGTGTATATGCATTGCACAAAGTCTTTGCAAATTTATGGTTTGCATACAAATGCTAATCAAACCCTCGCTCTTGTGTGTGAAGTCTCACTCCTCAGCAGAACAAAGAGAGCAGAACAAAGACATCTGTGAGAAGGCCAGTGACAAGAGCGAAATTATGCAGTAGCATCTCTAGGACACCATCTCCTCATGTGTTCTTCAGTGTCTGGATGCAGAGAGCACTGCAGGAGAAAACTCATCCGCGATTCTGCTCGCCTGTTTCTGTGAAGGATTAGAACAAAGGCGCTGACGAGGTTCTGTGGGCGAAATGGTCCTGTATTTCAAACTCTGCCCTCCAAAGCATCAACCATCAGAGTTTCGCTACTCATCTTTAAACCATGCACTGAGAAGTCTCTTCACTCAATACCACTTACTGTTTTAAAGGTGGTGGAGGAGAGACACATTCCCTCTACAAAGAGCATAAGTCTGTGACGGAGCTCCGGCGGGCACAGGGAAGTGAGCATTAAGAGATGACAGGTATGTAAAGCGAACCTCTGAAGTGTCAGAAGATCCGAGAATTGATGAGAAGACCAGCGATTCTGACAGCACATCTGAGACTTTAAAATCTGAACATCACACAACCGCTGTAACCGAGTTTAACGTTCTCTAGCTCTGCTGCTAACATGTGTACGGCTTGTATACCTGCTTGCATTTATCTGACTGCAACATAAAGATCTGGCGTGACCAGGCGCATGTTCAGGAACAATAAAAGTAGAGTGCGAAATGAGCAGGTAAAGTAGGAAAGAAGGTATAGGAAAGAGGGACAAAATTATAACCTATCTGCCAGCACCAATTAATGATGTAGCGGCGTCTTAATCACCTTTTGCTCTTGACAAAGTGCCAAGGGAATAATGATTTGCAGTAATATAAATGTAAGACTTCCATCTCTGAAGTTGGATGGTGAAATCAATGGCAGGCACAGAATTTGCTGCAAAGCAATCAATCACTTTAACTTTTCTGAATCCACTTGCAACACTTTTTCTCGGCTAGCACAGCCCAGAGGGACTTACGGCAAGACGAGACAAAGGCATGTCAATAGGTCCTGGTTTTCCATCACATGTACTCCTTAATCACACACCCTTTAATGCTGTACGGTCTCCGACTCTCCTCTTCAAACCAATAGCCAGTTAGCTTGAGAAAGCACACATCTACCTACTCCCTGCTCTGAATGAGCCCTCATCCATCTCCGCCAAAAGCTGGGATCTCCATTAAAGACTGTGTGGAGAGGTGGGGGAATGTTTACTCTTTATTGATGCTGTTGTCTCCATTGTCTTGGCTAGGCTTGAAAAAGCTCCAGTCATTACTTTCTCTTCACCCTCCTTCTCACTCCAGTCACTGCTCATCGCAAGTCATTGTTCAAACAATTAGCTCGATAAGACAAAGTGAGGGTGCAAAAGGATGTTACGGAGAAATTGAGAGCAAGCACCTTCAGCTGCTCATCTCATTCTATAAAGTGCTACACCGAATTCATCTGAGAAAACAAAGGAGTGCGCAACTTTGGAGACTCTTTTCAAAATGTTCTTTTCAAAGAAATTACAATAAAGCCTTTCTTTAGCACAATAAAAGGCATCAAAACAACTAAGTTAGGGTGTGAAGACACTGCACTTTTAAAACGTGTCACTTTATCGGCTTTGGAGCACAGCTGCACTTCCTTCCAACAAGTAGCATTTAACTTTCTGGGGCAATTAAACATGTTGCGCAGGACAATAAAGCAGCGAAACCAGCAAAAGGAAGTCTATGAATAAAAATAAAGCCAAAATTGTCATGACAATAACGAACCGGCGCCTACATCCCGTTTGAGATGACATGAAGGATATCCATCTTAATTGTTGTAATTACTGGACCCCCAGCAGCGAAGGTCTCAGAGTGTGGCAAACACACCCACGGGAGAACAACTTGTCTTCTGTCACTTCTGGTAAATGGCTCTTCTCTCTGACGAGCTCATCTCGTTGCCTCTCCCCATCTCCCACTCACACATCCAGTTTGATAGCAATTATTTTTGAGGCCATCCCTGGAAAAGCACATTATTTAGATTTTCACTTACAATCGAGTTAACGGGCAACTCTCCACCCCTCAGTGAGAAAAAGAATCGCTTCATAAGGAGGGAAACGAACGATGTTTTCCGAGGTATTCACCCAGATTTCTGCCATTTGTATTCTAAGTGCTTGTTTATGGGAACAGGGATCCGGGGCATATCCTTGGGAAAATGAGCTACTTTATACCATTTAAATATATTACAGCCAGAGGCTCTGCACATTTGAGGAAACATCTAGGAAGACAGCAGTTAAAAGATACAGGGTGAGATGAATACCCAATGAGCGTCACAGAACAATGCAATTTCCAAAGAGAGGTCAACAAAGGGTCACTACGGCAAGCAGACGTCACCCGCTTCTCTCCCAATTCCACTTGCGTTCTTTGAGAAACCATGTCATCCTCCGATACCCCGTGGAAGGAATGGACAAGTTCTATTTTAAACTCCCCTGAAGCAGCATGTTTGCTTCGAATCCTAAAGCTCGCTCCAGAAACGTCTACGAATGCTGCAGTGGCAGTTTCCATCTTTTGAGGTGAGGGTGGGCTGATCAGATCTTCGGGCTGTCGAGACTCGATGTTCCTCGCATCTCATTCGCTTTCTTTTTGGGAGCGGATTCAATGGAAGCTCCGTCGAGCCATCATTTAGCCCTGCACCTGTCACTCAGTGGGTGAATGCTGGTTTAAAGTCTCACTGGTTGATGCTCTCTGACTCTGGATGACAGCTGCAAGGCGAATATTGAAGTTTCTCTGTTGGTCTTTGATGGAGTTTGTGTAAGTAAGCATCTGATTTCCCCCGCACCTCAAGCCTACAAAATTGAATCTGACACACTCCAGCGAACACAAACTAAATCACACTATAAATATACATTACACACTACAAATGCATGAGTGCTTGACTGATATCACTGTTCGACTTCAACGAAGACTTAATTCTCACAGAATTAGACCGAAATAAAACTAAATGACAGGGGGAACATCTTGGACATAATGCATCTTTTTTGAAGAGAGTTTAAAATTAAAACTCTGTACTCAAAAATAGATCTCTTAAATAAGTAGCTAAAAGCTAAAGGCACGAAAAGCTCAGAGTTACTGGTATGTACATATCAAAAGTACAGGGAGCTGTGTGTGTGTACTGCATAGGGAGGTGGGGCTGGGGGTAACGCGTGTCAAGGCACATTAGACTTTAGCGTTAATGTTTCAGACAGATGGAAGGATGAATAGAGGGACGGATAGGCAAACTGACAGTAGAGAGACACTAGCAAAGGAGGATGATGTGGTGAGGAAAATTCCCCCCCAGGAATGGCAGCGTGGAGAGGGTTGTGTTCTCTATTTATAGAGGTGGGACTGGAGAGATGCTTGTGACAGCCATCCACTACCAAACCCACAGCCTAACTAAACCCCACAGAGCCCAGTAACAGCAAACCAGAGCAGCTCGCTGCTGGTCAGTTAGAGATTATCACAACTTCAATAAATCATAATCACGCCAGTTTGCTCTTATAAGGCCCTCTGGGCGTACTCCTTTAGGGTCCTCCTGTTTACAGGAAAGTCATAATTTTTTAGAGCCATGCAGCTGGATAGCCCAAGGTGAACTGTCTGACCTGAAACAAATAGACATGCCGTGTACTCAAGGAGCCAAATATACAGCCATTAAGGAGGCATATGAGGAAGCAAAGTCCCTGGGTTTTATATTCCATTTTAAATTCACGCATTTACGAATAATCTGCAACAACATTAATGTTATTATCATTTGCCAATGTTAGAAAGAAAATGTCCCTGACGCAACACGGGCTGATAGTGAACACTGATTAGAGCTGCACGATTTATCATTAACAGATCGCAATCTTGATTGAAACACCAAAACTCAATTCTCATTTCTAACTTTCAATAATTCCTTTTGAAAAAGTCAACAAATTCAAATCTGCACCCGTGCTGCTGTTGACACAGAGATGGCACTAGGTGTTGTTTCACCACTAGGTGGCAACAATTAACGTTCGTTTAAAAATTAGAAATTGATTCATGAGAGTCGTTCAAAAACACTGAATCATCCAGTAATTAAATAATAGAAGTAGTTATGAGTAAGGTTTAAGGTGTTAACGGTATTACTAGTTTTATTGATACCACTTATCGATCCGGTACTTTAACGGTACTCTTATCTGTACTTTTTGTTGTATTTTTAATACATCAAAAAAAAAAAATTAATAATAAAAAAAACTGAGAACAGAATTAACAACACTTATTTTTTAAAAATGTAAAATAATAATCTAAAGCCTAACAAACACCAATGTTTGGGTACATATTACACATGATTGTAAAACAAATAAATAAATAACTTTTTTCCTGTAAAAGACTGCACAGTGGTTACAGTTGGGGCATACAGGCAGGCTGCAAGAGCACTAACAGTTGTTAACGGCAGCTTTAACCAAAAAAAAGTTGCAAAAATGCAGCTAAACAATCAGTTTTGGCTAACGTTTGTTTTATTAGAACACATTCACATAAATTAGTTCTCTGTGTTTGGGATTAAAAGTAATAAAAGTTGGTACACTACATACACTAAATAAGGTGAATGTATTCCATCATTACAAATAAATTTTTAGGTAAGTTCTGCTTTATATCTTAATTTTCCATTTTCTATTATATCTGCTTTATTTCTTAATAAGAATAGTTTATTATTATCCATCTATTTGTAAATGCAGTACTGTAAAGGCATTTTTAGTGTTTAAAATGTATTTAGGTTACTGCAGAAAAAAATACTCCAATTTAATAAACACATTTTGTTTACATTAAAAATAGTCATATAAATATTTAGTAACATTATTATAACATACTCCTTTAGAGAGACTAACGTGATGCTTATGTCGTTATTACAGAAGACTGCTAGCACAAGGAATTATAAATGTTTTTTATTTTTAAAAATGTGCATGAAAGGCAGTAATAAATAGGATTTTTTTTTTTTCTGCAGTACCAATAGCAGAACCGTTAACATCAGAGCTTATCGATACTTTGGTCTTTTCATTACACATCCGTAGTTATGAGCCACTAAATCATTCATTCCAACCATTTTTTATTTTAATATTTAACCATTTCTTTTAAAATTATAAATTTTATATTTAATATTAAAAATATATATATAATATTTTAAGTATACACACACACATACACACATATATATTTAAATGTTTAATAATTAATTCAAATTAAATAAACACTAAATAGACTGCAGCAATTTCGTATTTTGTCACATTAATTATTTTGTTCATAATCGTGATCTCTGGTATGCAATTTTTCAAAAACGCTTTAGAAAAAACATTTGCTCGCTTAGCAAAACAAACTTGTAGCCAATCAGCAGTAATGGGCATGTCTATTCATGACGTGCAGGAGACAGTGTTCAGTGAACAGCCGTGCAGAGCGGCAGAAAGGTAAAAAACAAAAGAGTAAAATATCTGCAGAACGATAAGGCAAGAAGTACGACCCATGTAAATATCGTATCTGCTTTCCAGAGCTGAAGAGAACTCAAGGATTGGAAGGTCTGGAACCGGAGTTACTATTGCTATTGGTACTGCAGAAAAAAAAATCCTATTTATTACTGGCTTTCATGCACATTTTTTAAAATATGGACGTGATCAAGTAACCATTGAAAATCATTTGAAATTCATGCAAGCGTGTCATAAACAGTTTTCTGTGCGTTTGTTTTGATGATTTCAAATATCAACAATGGCTTCCAGAAATCGCATAACCCTGCCTTTAAGAGAAAAAAATTGTGATTCTTAAATGATCCAGAATCGTGCAGCTCTAACACTGATGAAAAATAATATTTAATAACTTCTCTATGGTTCATTTAAAGCTCACATATTACTAAAAGCAACTATAAACACTGATGACTTGGGGAAAGATGAAAAAAGGAAAAGGTAATCTCTTCTCAGAAGGTTAAAAACACAGACAGTTGCACTCACTCTGAAAAGTGATTCAGCCTTCGACTACGCTTCCTTAGTGTTTTTTTTGTTTTGTTTTTTTTATCTAATGCAGTCAATTAGATACAGCAATGCAGTACAGAAACACAAAAAAAGAGCGGTATTTACGATAGAGCTGAATATTAAAAGCATCTATTAAGGTTGTAGTACTCCTACAGCAGGTGATACAGTAAATTACAATGTTTGGTGGGGATGCGAAAGTCAGAGAGAAAAAAAAACAATAAATATGGCTTATGCTACACGCGGTTACATTCAGAGCTGTAAAATATCTCGTTGTGGTTGGATATATAACATGCTTGTCATTCACGCTGCAGATGCCTTAATAAAGTCATCTCGCCTAATTTAACTTCAGTCAACTTGTGGCCGAAAGCCAAGCGTGAACAGTGCCGGAGACGACAGTAGCCCAGGGTCCTAATTATGAAAAGTAAAAGAATGATTAAGTTGAGTGCTGTTTAATGACTTTTAACACATTCATTTTGAAGATGCTGTGGGCGTACACTGGCTGACTGCAGATTTGAGTTTTAATTCACTCCCACATTTGCAGACCTGTAATCCATGTGCAGGTATGATTATCACTAGAAACACACACAAACATGCAAAAATATTCAGAATTATTCATATACAGCACCCAACAAATACAGTATCAACCACCACGTGACATATTCAAAATGGATGTCATGCTTGCATAAGCACATTCCGGGAAAAAAACGGCACTCTTTGTGTGATATTAACTATATGAAATGTCATAAACATAGACTACACATTTTCTGCCACCATATCTTAAACAACGAGAACCCTGAATTTGAACAAACACTAGTTTAACTTGTTAACAGATTCATTCGGACTCCGCAGCTTTTAATCGCATTCATCCATATCGCAATTCTTTGAGTCTCCAAATTTAAATTTCACTTGAAATCATAATTAATTGTACAATTTAAGACTTGTTAAGGCCTTAAATTTGATGAACTTAATTTAGGATTTTTAAGACTTTAAGACCCTGTGGTAACCCTGTTTTTGGGTGTGTTTTTTTTTTTTTTTTTGCTCTTTTTCATAAATGTCCAAATATTTCTTTGAGAGCTATAAAATAAACCATTTCTTTATTTCAGTTTTCGGATAAGGTTTCCCAACTGCTGTATTTCCATTACCTTTTTTAAGGTAAGCAATATGGAACATCTGAGGTGGGTTTATAGCTTTGTTGGTCAAAATTACTCACAGCAAACGGCCGTCAGGGTAGAGTCCCTTTGGCAGCTCAGGAATCGCAGACACAGCAGCGCAGCTCATAACACACCTGGATTTACAGGTGTCTGACTGTCGCTGATGTCAGTTTACAAGCATACAAGCACAGGGGACTTGAGACCGTCGAAAAGAAGCCTGCGACTAGTGGAGTGATGTGAGGAGATTAGAAACAGCAAGAACCACCTGCAAACTCCCTTCTCCCTCTTTACATTCTCTGCCCACTCCACGTTTTTTCGTCTGCAGCTGTATAAACTGCCCAGCTCAACTAATTACGGATGATTTACTCTGCTGTGGTGGGTTTAAGCCCCATACAGATGCTGGTTGGAGCCTAGACGGTGCAAATTGGGGAATGCACCACACCAGAGAGACACCGAAGGACTATGAGAGACAGACACTTCCCACTACAAAAACAGAATTAACTAACTGTGTAGTGAAGACTTAAAGCAAAGACTGCCTACAATTAAATATGAATGTTCGAGGCTCTGCGCTGTGCTGTGCTGAGGGAACAAACAGCATTTGTGTTGAGATTCCTATCTCTGGTCTGCAAACCCATTATTGAGAGTGATAACCATCGAGCATCCTTTCAAAGAGGAGAATTTGACTTGCACCGACTGATAAAAGCGCACTTCCAACATCAAAAATATCTGACTGTTCACAGAGCCGTTAAGCGTTAAAGATCCTCCACACTTCTGTGCGCCCAAACACAGTTAATAAATAACTGCCCTTATAATTCATTTACTGTCTCTGCAAAAACTGATGAAATTGTATTAATGAAACGCAAAGAAGAGGAGAGAGAACAAATGAAAAGGAAAAAAAAAAAAAAAAAAAGAACAGATGATTATCTTTTTTTCCAAGCCGAGCTTCTTCCTGTCTGTAATGGCTTACTGTGTCTCTTGTGTTGGAGAAAACTGCGCAAGCTTTCAAATGAAAATGAAGCCGGATATTCCAGTGTATCATTCAGTGTGGCAGAGTTTTGAAGATGCATGAAACGACCTGAGGCCATCAGCAGTTTTCAAACTGTGAGGGTCAGCAAAAAACCTCCTAGATTCTCTCGCCTCTCCCCTTCGCAAAGCCAAAATCTTTAGACAGACCAATAGCATCTGTTTGTTATTAAGAGTGCTCCATTCTATCCAAGCCCACCTATTCATAAAAGAGAAAATAACTGATCTTCTGAGGCCTTGAATGTATGAATAACAAAGCTGCAGCTATCCATATTTTTTCATAATTACACTTGAGAGAAAATTGTGAACTCTGTTTTGCCTTTTTCCTAGAACTTTGCTAATGCAAATGTACATTTCAGCACAGGAGAATACAAACAATGTGCTAAATTTACTTTGCGATGACATTAACATGAGAAATAGCAGGGATTAAAATGTCATCATCGACTATACAGAATATAAGGTTTCTGCATACGTTGTTTATGGTAGCATGGATTATTCAGTAGATAAGCTACTCATAATATTCATATGACTTATGCATACTTAGCTGCAAGAGGAAATCTAAAAGATATTTATGCCATACATCAAGACTGCACTAAAGTTCAATGCCGCACGTACAAGAACCTTCACACACCAATTTGTCTAGCAGCAACATCCACAAGAAAAATAAGCGCTACAGCTATTCAATTCATCCCTCTTGTGTGTAAGCCCTAACACTACATGCTGCAGCCTGAGAATTGTATTTTGACTCAGGCAAAAATATTTCATTTAAGTCAGAGCTGTATGGGGATGTCTTTGGGAGAGAAAACATGACAGCATTTTCATGTTTGGGGGAACAACAGATTTCAGCTCCAGAAGAAGTCCTTGAAACTTGAACAGCAACAGTGCATGATAATGGGCTTATTTAAATTCAGAGGCCCATTTGTCGGACTAATTATTATTTCATTGACGAAGCAGGACAACACCTTTGCCTGTCCTCTTTCATCCTAAGTGGTGTGCTAAAATGTTTGGGCAAATATTTGGACAGTACTGTCACCATGAAGTGAAAAAGACAGAATACTCATCGTAAAACTCAAAAAGGAAGGGTGTGAAATGTGCTTTCGCGAACCGATTAATTTACTGACTTGCATTTAAAATGAGCGATCAGCTCCTCCATCCATAAAATGCAATAAACCCAGACCATTGTTCTGTGGATAAAAGCCAATGGCGGTATCCAGATCATTATGTTCCTTTGATATCCTGTTTTAATTGTTTCAAAGAGAAGAGACTCACAACTGCCAAACGCAGCAGGTTCAAGCTGTGGGCAAGCATATCAAGGACCCAAAAAGACTCACACTCAAAGCCATAAAAGCTCTTGATGTAATCAAGAGAATTAACCACTCCCTGAACTCATACAATCAAACAGACAAATGCTACAGACTTCAAGACGTCTACAGAGCCATAACCATTAGATCAAGCGTCCATTTGACAACAGCTGATCAAGAACCATGGTGTAATTCTTCCAGACCACAAGGTAAATTCATCATCTTGGCCGATGCTAAGCGGTTTTAAACAAGGATCACAAGGAGAGGTCCACCTATAAACAATTACCACATCCACTTCTCATTTGAGCCCACAAATCCCTTTGTTTTCCCTCTCTCATGCAGAAAATTATTTGTGGGTTGGAGGAGTTGGACTGAATGAGCTGCAGGTTTAATTCACTGCCTTTCATTTCAACAAGATTTTCCTCTCGCTGCCGGGGAACAAACAAGCAGCATCTATCAAGGAGAATAAAACTTTTTAAATAGCTCTTCTTATACAGTGAGCTTAAGATAGCCAAATGGTAATAACCAGCTGATGAAAAATTCATCAGCCCAGAATGACACAATTCACCAAAATACCATCCAAGTACACTATAATTAAAGTGATGCCACTCCTGCAATTAATAAATCCATGCTTTTACACTGATAAAAATAAAATCTTGTAAGAAGCAGAAATGGGTCATGATTACCGACAACTGGTCAATCAGGTTGATGATTACATTACATTACAAAAAGATATATGTGCTGCTTAAAAAAAAAAAAAAATATATATATATATATATATTATTAACAAACATATATTGTTGTAAACGAACCGATTTAATTATAAAACACAATATCTAACTGTACACAATAACTATAATTTGTATAACCATAATATTTAAAAGATTAGTCCATTTACAAAAGCAGCAGCAGCCTAACGCATGTGAATTAAGTGCTGAGTAACAGGAAGTGGAAGCTATAGGGGAAAAAAAAAAAAAAAAAAAAACACACGCTTGGCCAATGCAGCACATTACTATGCAGCAGGTTGCTCTGTACAGTAGTGGCCGGGAATCACCCCTGCGAGGATTAAATTCAGTGAGCTGAGAGAAAGAGAAAGGTGCTGGTTGTGAAATAAGAGTCCAGCGCTCTCTTCGTTCTGTTCTCTGCCTTTCTCTCTCTTTTTTCCATCTAAGAGTGAACAGGCAGAGGATGCCTTGTTGATTTTACTGTGTGCCATCAGAAGCTCCACAAAATCTGGCAGAGGTTTGGAGGCCAGGCAGAAAAATAAAGTGAGGGATGAAAAACTCAAGAGTGGTTGAGTTCACGAGAAAGCGAGGGAGTGGACGGGCGAGACAGACAGACAGGAGAGCAGGGCATTCCTCTTCCCATCTGCAGGCCTGAAGGCAGGAAGCAGGGGCATGGGATATGGCTCATTACACCCAGCCTTCTCTTATCACTGCCACTCTCCATGGAGTCATACCCAAACACAGCTAGTAGGGCACTTCAATTCCCTCTCTCCCTTGCACACACATACACACGTTCCCTTTTCGCTGCCACAGATGCTGGGTCTCAGAATACCGCACATCATTATGCCATAATACAATTTGAGCAATCCATGCCTAAAGGACGTTCCCTTTTGAACGCATGGCAAATAACCGAGCCATTCCTTTATGTTCTTAAGAGACGCTGACAATTTTCAGATTCCATATCAGAGAGATCCACTGACATAAAGATTGGCCATTGTGACATACGCATTCACTTCCATTTGTGTTCTCAAGCACAAACATTACATAGGAAATTGCTTTGCGTCTCGTAACCTTTGTCATTTCAATAGCATATATTTTATTACACTGCAGTGCATACATAGTTTACCACAAAAGCCATTTTGCAGAATGAGCAACTGCTGCATTATCAAGCATAGAAATGACGGCCAATCATCTTTCAGAAGCCATTATGATGATCAAGTCCATTATAATGACACAACATCTGGAACAAAGACCTCTAATAGCCAACAGCTGCCGAGTGGAATGACAGCAATTAGTGAGCCATTGACACTCACCCTCGGATAAAGTGGACAGTGCAATTTAAAGCAAGCTTTCACAACTTTTGTTAATTATTAATCAAATGAGTGAATAATTTTTGCTACATGTAATATGTCTCAAAAGGCCTATTAAATGAAGCTTTTTCAGGATAATAATTTTTTATGAAATGATAACCTTGTTTACTTAATTCATCTGTGAATTCAATCTGTGAAATATGTTACATTTTAAAGACAACGACCATCAAGCAGCTAGCTGAGGCCTAAAGTTTCAACAGTCACATGATTCGTTAGAAATCATTCCAACATATTTGCTGTTCAAGAAACATTTCGAAATCATACTCGGATGTCGAAAATAGTTGTGCTGCCTAAAATTGTGTGGGAACATTTTTTTTCCCCACAGTTCTTTAATGCATAGAAAGTAAAGATATCAAAAAGATCTGTCTCTCTTTTTCAATCAAAACTGTAAAACTGAAGACCGGAGAAACCGCTGCTAAAAATTCAGCTTTGACAATATAGGAACAAATGACATTTTAAATATATTAAATAGAAAACAGTTGCAACAGAATCATTCAATCTGGGTTTCTGTGCCTTATTATGCACAACTCTAATTAAGAGACTACATAAATGCACTTTGAAGAAAAGATGTCAGGAACTACTTTTTATTATAATCTATCTCCTAATGCCTCCCTACAAAACACCTAGGACAATTAAACATGAATGCAAGAATGGAGACAGAAAAACATGGTTATTAACTGCCTCTGTAGGTCTTTGGTTATCATTAATAAGTATAATTACAGCAAACAAAGAAGTCCAATGGTGTAACATCAGCAACAGACAAAGACCCACTTTTACTATCACAAACCATTAATTATATCTAATGAAAGAAGATATAAGAATGAGGGGGGAAAAAATTAAACCCTGTTTCCTTTTTTCTTCTTCCTCTCTTCCAAGCAAGTCTTTTTATCGGCACAACAAGAGCATTTATTTTCTTACACATTCAGTCACAGATTTGACATTCTGCTTTTAAACCTTCACTTCTGACATACAGTGGGTACGGAAACTGTTCAGACCCCCTTAAATGTTTCACTCTTTGTTATATTGCAGCCATTTTCTAAAATCATTTAAGTTTTTTCCTCATTAATGCACACAGTTGGGCCACTCTACCATAAATCTAGGGGGTTGCAGTGATGGTAGACTTTCTACAACTTTCTCCCATCTCCCGACTGCATCTCTGGAGCTCAGCCACAGTGATCTTTGGGTTCTTCTTTAC
>JAUYWG010000012.1:1953715-1965585 GCA_034779775.1 Enteromius afrohamiltoni
CCCCCCCCCCCCCCCCCCCCCCCCCCCCCCCCCCCCCCCCCCCCCCCAAAACCTAAACCGAATGATGGTAATTGTTGTAATGCAGAATTAGGCAGTCATGTAATATGGTAATTATGAAGAAGCTCTATTATGAAGTAGCTCCTGTAAACAAACTTCTGAAGAAATGTCAGCTTATCAAGAGATGGGTATTTATATCCTCATTCCAGTTCTTCTCATGACCATCAAATGCTCCATGATACAAATCTATTCATTTAGTTATTTATTTATTAGCTCCTGTATCCTAGACAGGATCAGTTCATCGCTCAAAAACTGTCAGAAATGATTACTAGAACTTGTGCTGTAATTAAGTTTCCGTTGCAATTCCAAGCCTCTGTAATACCACAATATTGACAACGTTCAAGTGATGAATTCGGGTAAGACATTTTTTCCTTCTCCCTCAAAGACCCTGCCTAGACAAATTCTGTTCTTTACACAAATTCATTTCATTTAATAGCAAAACAGTAGAGCAAAGTCAAAGCTTTTCATGACACTGACAAAGCCAGAGAGAAATGACTGTGTTAGTTGTAGACGTGCTTTTGTCAGAGACTGAAAAAGAGAGAAAGCATTTCATGAAATGTTAATGGTCAAGGACGTCCGCACAGCATCAAGGCATTATTGTTTTTCACTGTATGTGGCTTATTGTTCTGCTCGGGTTACATACTCCCTGGAAAATTATTTAGCAATAGATATTTAGCATAAAACAAACAAGATGGGTAAGCTCTTACAAATATGATAAATACCTTTAAATAATAATAACAATAATAATAACAGATATTTACTGATTCCACATTACAAAATAATATTTTTAGTATTAATAAAAAACAGAATTATTAACAAAATAATATTTTATATTGATTATTTAAAAGTTACACATGCTTGAATCTTAATATTGTGTGTCACCTTCACAAGCAGCTGATTGCAAAGGATCACATAAAAAATGCAATTATTATTTAAAATAAATATTTAAGGGTTTTTTTTTGTCAAACAGCTAAATAAAATTAATTAATGCTTTTTAAAATAAAATATATAAAAACATCTTTAAGTTTCTTTGAGGACTATGTATTTAAAAATGTATATAGTATGTATTTGAGTATTTAAAGGCACTTTGCTTTAAAAATGCATTATAGGTAGGGTGGCAGACACTTAAAAGTCTCCTACTGAGACCCCCTGGAAAGTGTGGTGAGGGCTCTTAGTTTTGCAAGCTGAAGGATTAAAGTGGCTGCCTCTAAAAAAAATGCTTGTTTCTCAAAAAAACAAAAAAAGCCATGCAAATGACTTAATGACAATCACAATAATAAGCATGCATTTTATATTTTCTTTGGCAAATAGCTATTCAGAAATGTGCAGTGTGAACAAACAAAAAAAAAAGGTGTGAACATATAATATAATGAAAGTATGCACAAATGTGTTGCAAGGAAAGAGGTGAAGGCTGTAAATAATAAAAGGAGCTGTGAACCACAGGAGCTGTAAGTTTCTGTCACACAAGCAATAATATCTGAGCTATCAAAGAGGACAGACGTCGCTGGTGTAAAACTTCTCTATTCTTCCGTTCTTCTTTTATTTCATCGCTCTGCCCTCCTGCCAGGCAGGAGCTGTGGGAGTCTGCCGCACACAGACAGGCAGGAAGGCAGGCTGCGACAGGAGTGCATCGGATGGGTTTGTTTTCCCACTAATATTTGCTCTGTAAAGCTGTGTGCTGAAACACAATCTACTGTAGGCAGATCGGCACACTCTGGGAGATAGCAGCAGATTAAGTGGGATGGATGGACTCCGCTCTCCCTTCTTTTATTTAGACGGGTTTGGGTTATTAATGTGGAGGTGTGCAGAGGCCGTCTCCGTGCTGTCTGCTCTTGGCCCCGCTCACCCCTGCTAAATTACACCTGCAGCGGCTCAAGCGGAGACCACGGGCCTCCTCAACTGCCAGACCACCACTTAATTACGCCCATTCGCCAACCAAAGAGAGGACACTGACCCAGTGCAGTCAGAGACAGACAGCAAAGGGGCGACTCTCTCTGGACGTGTGTCAGTGTGCGCGTGTAAGGATTAGTCTGTGCAACTCGAAAACACCCTTGGTAGCAAAAAAGATCCTGTCACTTCGTGCTCTAAGAGCGGTGGAATTTTAAAACATTATTAAAGTCCAAATAGACCTATTTATTTTCTAAATACATATTCTAGGACCGATTCTGCACAATTTAAGCATACCAAATTCTGTAAAAAAAAATAAACAAACAAAAATTGTTTTATATTAGCAAAATAACCAAGGGAATTCAAACGAAGGTCCAATATTTTTCTGCACTTTGTCTGTTTTTTTAACAACAGAATGGCAAATTATGGCCAGTAAAAATATTGGAGAGCTGAAAAAAATTATAACAATAACTAAATGAATGAAAATACAGTTTTACAATCTTGTATTTGTATGACTGTGGGATCCTGAATAACATTCCTCAAATTTAATTCTTAGCATCACCAATTTTTCTATCTCTCTCTTCCAACCAGTTTTTATGATGCAAAAAATTCTACTGCTGAAATCCTACTGCTTTTTCTTTTCAACCTGACTTTTCAAATCTGACACACTGCAGAAGCAAATGGATACATATTCCGTTCGTCATCAAAAATCAAGGGCACTTTTTAAATAATCTGATTTTTTCCTACTTATAACAGCATCGACTTAAAGCTAAATACATCAGATGTAGCATATTTTAACAGTATTTTAAAAACAGTAATATAATTTGAAATATTTGCGCTACTCCCACAAAAACGGCAGTTATGCAGATAGCTTGGTTAGTAGCTTGAGCTGAGTGTTTAAAAGAGGAGGAGGAGGAGGAGATCTCTGGGTGCTAGAGTTGAGCATTACAGGGAAAAGTGTGTTGTGCCTGTGGTAAACATCTCTTATCACATAAAAGCACATCTCTTCCCTAGAATGCAGAACGCACGTTCTAAAACTCCTCCTTGCTTGTCAGAGCGCTGTGTACAGTTTCCACAGTGACATGCTGCTGGTGAGTGCCTCTGGTGGTGCTGAGGGGGCTACAGGGGTGCAGAGAGACAGGAACCCCCTCCCCCAGTCCCTCTTTGAGACTACAATACTAATATGTGAATCATATTTCACAATGCATGCCAGGCTCTCAGGCCCGACAATGAGTCTGCTGCAGAATTCAATCATCTCTGATTATCATCATTATTAATAATGCTGGTTAATTATCATAGCCGGGAGAAAAGCTAATGAAAACGGACGCTGAAGGCCAGCCGGAGGAGCCAATGGCGGAGCGGGTGAAGGGGATCGTGGTGTTTACGTGGAGCCTAACCTCGGCAGGACCTACTTTATAAAAAGAAAAATGAAGAGAATTCACCCCAAAAGCCTTGGATTACCCCGAGAGGCGGTGGCGTTCTAGCCTTTATTCATCTACGGTGATGAAAGAGCCATGTTTCAGCTTACCGAGCAGAGACAGTGATGCGTACCAAATTCTAATGAAAACTTGATCCCCAGCAATATGAAGCTTTTGGAAAGTGCAATACAACAAAAGCAGCCTGATAAGCACCCAAGAAAAAAAAAAAGGTGAGAGGAGAAAAAATACAAAATAAATAAATAAGAATGAATAAAAATAAAAAAAGAGCTAAAGGAGGCAGCAATCAAAGATTTGGGGCTTTAGCAAGAGAGGCAGAAAGCAGATCAGGTTAAGCTCATTATTCCATAGTGTCTCGTCATGTGGTTCATCCCCACTCTCTCCTCTGTCTCTTTCTCTCTTTCTAAGACCAGCTGCCCCAAGTTTTGTGGCGCACTTACAGATTTGGCTGTTGCAGAAATGTACTGGACCACCATTTCCCGTTTAGTGCTCAGGTCCTTCCCTCGCAGGGGGGCCTTGCGCTCTTCATTTAGGTTCATGTCCTCCTGTAGACACAAACAAAAATATGTTAAACATAAATTATAACAAATATATTATATTTAATTTAAAATAAATAATTCAAATGTATTTATTTATTTTTTGGAAAGAAATTCTAAAAAAAAATGTTCTCACTGCACATTCATGACCAGAGTAAGGGCACGGTCCTATAGAGCCAAGGTTAGATCGAGTAATGAATCCTTGATATATGTTTATCAATTCCATGACAAGTCAAGGAGATGTTGTATGCACACAAAGAGTCTTTCTCCAGAGATACACCCAGGATGTATTTCTATGGAGCCATGCTGCCCTCTAGTGAAGAGAAAGGGGACCGTGTCTTGTGCTTTCAAACGATACCAGTTGTGTGTGGGTGTGAGCAAAGAAAAAAAAATTATAATGCCAGACAATGTAAATACTCAAGGAGTAAAGGGTGAGGGTTGGTGATTTCAAAGCCACTTATACATCTTTTCATCAAGCTTTATTTATTTAATTGAAGGTAACACTTAAAAAAAAGCCACTTTTGAAAACTGTTACTCTGTGTTTGCTTCATGTGGCTAACAGCACATCCACTGAATTGCTGATGAATTGAAGGACATCTTTTCAGAGATAGTTTTACATCAAGCCAATGTCTCGCTCCTCTTCCTCTCCCCTCACGTAAAACAAGGCCTTTAATGAATCAGTGAGCCCTGTTGATGTGGCATCTTAATTGGCTCCTTAATCCAGTTCCCGCTCTCTCGTATGATTTACCCATCATAATTAATTATGTCCTCAAAGCTTGGAATTATTAAATCAAAGGCTAGGGCTGGCATAATTGATTCCTTTTATGGAAGCAGCCGGATCCACTGATGCAAAAGGTATAAGTAAGTGCCTTTTTTACTTTAGCTGTGAACCGGTTGCTCCATACTCCAACTTGAAACTCTATTAATCTCAGTGCTGAAGAAACTTCATAAAGTCAGTCAGAGGAACAATAAAACTACCAATACAGACCATTAAAAATAAGAGAATACGGTGTGTACGGGATGCCAGTTTGAACTCCCAAGGGCACAGAGGAGAAGGGAAATGGGAATCAGTAGATTGATCTCTCACTTAAAATTGTTGTGGAGAGTGGCCAAGTTTCCCAGAGGAAAAAAAAGGTGTAATTTTTCATGTTTGATCTCTGTCAATTGGGTTATTTTGCAGTGGGCTTCTGAAGAATGCTCCAAAATAGAAGCAATCCGCTTAGATTTGTAAGGACAGCCAAAAGAACACTTATTAGTCAAAGTGCTATAAATCAAAATAAGCCAAATGTACTTTTGAGTGTCCAGCGGCGTATACAAGCCAAAAGTTCAAGGAGAAGCTATTTCTCTGTCCATCTGGAAGAAAGAGAACCGGATTGTCACGATTACACCACCACTGATATTTCAGTGCATCCATCGCATTTACGAAACAACTAAAGTACATGTAACTGAAGGCATGAGTGCATTGGATGTACCCCAAAACAGCTAGAAGAATGGAGAAGGGAGAAAGGGCATCTAAGTGTGCTGACCAAATGCTCCCCAAGTACAGACTGGAGAGGGAGGTGATTGCAGCTGTAGGGGTAAGGGTCTGACCTCATCAATCCCAGAGTCCTTCTTCGGACCAGACACATCTCTGTCGGACCAGAGCTGGCATGTCACATTGTGCCAGCGCTGTTTCTTAACACCAGAGGCACGTTAAGAGCCCTCACCCGTGTCTTAACACGGCGTCACCCAGCTCACGAAAGGATTTACCGCTGTGCATTTTTATCAGGCCTCGGGGTCCAGCTGTGCACATGCACACACAATGGCAAGGACGGCGACGCTGGCTCTCTCTCCTAGCGCATGCATTAAGGCGAGAATATCATATGCTTAGTACCACGGCCACTAACCCCCTTCATCAAAGAGCTGGGGCTTTCATTTGTCGAAGAGCTCCTGTGTTTACCAGAGCCCTTTGATGACTGACCACATGAGAGCACCCTTATTTTTCTTGCACTGAGCCATGCACTGCAATCTCAGAGATCTGTCCACCAGCATTAAAGTGCATGGAAGGGGGGCTCATTTATTTGTATTCGGTCAAAGCTTCAAATTTGTATACTGAAGAACAACCTCAAATGTAGCCTTAAAGGAATAGTTCACCCAAAAATGAAAATTCTATCATTCTTTATTTAACCTCAAGTAGTTCCACACCTGTATGAATTTCTGTGTTCTGCTGAACACAAAGGAAGAAAAATGTTTGTAACCAGGCTGTTTTGGTCACCATTGACTTTTTTTTTTTTTTTTTCATACTATGGAAGTCAACGGTGACCAAAACAGCCTGCTTAGTTATTTTTATTTACACAATTTTTGGGGGAACTGTTCCTTTAACACTGCTGAAGTAAATCTATACCTGCGTGCGGCACAAGCACATAGGATGGAAACGGAAGTATGAAAGATCTCCCACAGCTTCATATATTAGACTGAATGTGGTTTTGAATCACTTCTATATGGAGACCAACTGACTAGTTGATCTATAACCTGTCGATGTCAATGGTGGCTGGGAAATCAAAGCGTTTTTCTCTCAGTTGCCTCATTATGATTATTATGCTTTCAATACAAAAAAAGCCAATTCCTTTCTGTGAAACATGTTTCAGGCCTGTAAACCCGCCAGGCTTGTCAAGCAGCAAATTGAAGCCCAGGTTTAATGTTCCACTATCCTGAGAACAAAAACAGCAATTGAGAGGTTATGTGAGTGACAAGCAGTTACTAATGCAACAAGAAAATATGGAGGGCCAAGAGTCTCTGGCGGGTGGAAGATTGGTGCAAACATTTGAAACAAATGAACAAATCAAACTGATTATAGCCCACCATGTCAGAGAATGCAAGGCAATTACAGAAAATGTGCTGTATGACTCAGTTCTACATATGAACAGGCCATCTGGTCACAAGCACAGAACATTTGAAAACGGTGAAAGATGAAAGAGGTCTAACATTTTTAAGCTTTAACGAAAAACACACTATCTGCCTAAATGCTATATCATTAACGAAAAGTAAGCATGATGGCAAAATGAGACACCAGGGGACGCTGTTCCGCTGTATGTTCTACAGCCATGTTAAAATAATTGTACTTGCTTTGCAAGCCCAAGAAATGGATTCCCTCAAGACCACAAAAGATATAAATACCATGTTTGATATCAAAGATATCTGGTCCCAAGAAACACATGAACCACCAATGTTTGATGTCCAACCTGACGCAACGTGTCGAAATGTCCAATATTTTATAGGATAGCTACAGCACAACACAGGTTTTTTTTCCTTCTTTTTTTTTAAATGACCTAATATTTATATGTATTAAAAAAATAGGGTCAACAACTTTCTCAAAGAAAGAAAGGAAGAAAGCAATAACTAGCGTTCAAGCGTTTTTACATTGTCTCAAAAGGATATTCATATTTTTATTCAGCAAACATGCATTAAATTGATCAAAATTGGCAACAACTTAATTAAAATTAATCATGTGAAACTGAAGACAGTAGTAATGGTCACAAGCTGGCTTTCCTGTAACAGAAATAACTTTCATTGTAATATAAATTTAAACTAGTGGTTTTAACTTGTAATAATATCTAACATTGTAATAACATTACAAGTTCTAAAGCATAAAATACCAGATATTGCAGATATTTAAGCAACATGCCAAGTTAACATCCTTATTTATCTGAAAAACAATACGTTCAGTTATTCTGTTTTGAAAATGTGCATTACAGGACGGAATGTCTGTCTTTGTTTTGATCTGTGTAACCCGCCAACTATCGGTTTACCCAAATGTATTTCCTTCATCATCATGCGTGATGAATAATTAAAGTACATATTTAAAAAATAAAAATCTAACTGACCCCAATCTTTGGAAAATTTCCAATAAACTATATGTTCTTTTTTGTAACATTCACTTTTACTGAAGGTATTTTTATTTTTTTTAATGACTAATCTAACATTTACTTTGGCAACACTTTATTTTGATAGCCCACGTTATACATTCTACTAATAGTAAGCAACTACATGTCAACTAGCAGTCATTAGAGTATTAGTAGACAGTCTGCTTAATAACTTCTATCACTTTATTTTGATTGGTCCACAACACACTGACTATGAGAAACTTTGCAAGTATGTGTCAACTTACTCTACTAACCCTAAACCTAACAGTCTACTCTGAGAGCAAGTAAAAACAGTAGCTGCAAATAAATGAGAATTAGTTGACATGTAGTTACAAAATTACCACTACGTTAAAGTGGACTATAAACAAAGTGTAACCTTTACTTGTCATTTGTCTCTTTTCATTCAGATTAGAAAGCAAAAAGAAATATCAATAGAAGGCCTTTGCAAGCATCACACAGAACAAAACAGCTACTGTTCAGCACAGATTGGTAAGCAGTCCATTTCTCCACATAAAAGCTGCCTCTTTTGAAAAATGTGTCATAGAATTTGGCTGGTGGGGAGCCCGGTAATCTTTCGGCTTTGACGGAAGCACCAGTCAATTATCAATGTTTATGGTATCAACCTAATGAGGTGTACATTTCACTGTGGAGCCTGGAAGGCAGTTTAGAGTACATAAAATGGGCACTGAAGATCAGTTCTGCTCAGGTGCTGCAAAATTGGCAGAGTTTCTGATCTACAGACAATAAATCCACAGAAACGGTCAAATAATAAAAAAGCAACAGAGACAGACTCTGCTGTGACAGATGCAGGTTGGGAAGAGCTCTGACCCAAAAAAAACTAATACAAAGCAAACACACTTCTTGTCTGGGAAATAATCCTTCCATTGTTCTGCAGCCAGATTTTGTTGTTTGACTTGTCTATGCCAAAACAAGCGTTGAGTTCAATTGAGGCCAGTGTATGCAGCAGTCCTGTCGGTTTTGGTGTCTTGGGGATTGAAGGGAGTGTGCATCTATGTACAGATAAACAGAGCGGGAACTTCACAGGTAGGGTGAAGACTGCATTCAGCCCTCACCGCAAGTAAAATAAAACTGTTTAGACAATAATGCGCTGCTTCTCTCCATCCATAACAGTAGCTTGTTCTATCCTATGTGGTGGATGCTCTATTGACAGCTGTCAACATATCACACTTAATGATAGAATTAGCAAGAAGAGTCATGCATACAAAAGCTTGGTAGCTAATGTATATTCTCTCCCAGCGGGGAAAACGAGTGAGTGCAAGGTCTAGCGAATGCTCAGTTAATGCAACCTGTCGGCAGAGAGCGCAAACCTCTCAAGCCCCATTCTCCACTCGTGATTGACAGCGGAAGAGAGACAAGGCAGGATGAGGTGTCTTTGATGATCTATGCGTGGTAAACGTGACTTCGCTACTACAGAAACATGAGGAAACAAATGAGTCACTAACGCTCTGGGTGAAAGATCTTTGTTTTCAGTTCCAGGTAGGAAATAGGCCATATAAAAACAAAAGTACTCCCTTGTGAAAAAAAAAGTACACTTTAGCACACTTGAGTAAATAAAACATGCACAACTTACTACGGAAACAGTAGAATTTAAAAGAATAAGCTTAAGTGCAATCTCAATGTAACAATTTCTGACACATAATTGCATGTTAAATGAAAATGTAGCATATAGTTGAAATTATATTTAACCGAATTAACTGAACTTTTTCTGAACCATTTCAAAAGGACTTAAATGTATCTTTAAATTTCATAACTATGTCTACTGGTCTTTGAAATATGGTCAAGTTTTCGTTTTAATGAAAAGCATTGCAATTTAGTATATTTAAAAAACACACTAGAGTTAAAATTACAATGTGCTTTAGTATGTTAATCAGCACATCAAAGTAAGTGTACTTAACTACATGCTTGTAAAACGTATTTGGCATAGTTTTTAAGTGCTCTGCTTTTCCACAAGGGCTTTGCAAACTAAATGCTTGAGAAAAATCCTTGTTAAACTCATTTTATGTTGCTGGCCAAGTGTGAGAGAGGACGAAATGTCTGGTTCTGATGGCCTAATTGACACCCTTAACATGAACTCCATGCTTTGATATGCATCAGTGAAAAGGGGCGTCTGGGGTCATACAGTGCCTGGAGCATAGTGCAGAATGAAAACAAACTCACCATCATCTTCTCAAACAAGTCCACAATCTCTTTCTCTGACAGGTTCATGGAGCGCTCGTCGAAGAGTGGCTGGGGCACAGGCAGCTCGGTCTGGGTGGAGATAGGGTCTGTGGGGTGCTGGATAAGAGGCTTCTCCTTCTTCATGCCTTGCTTGCGAAAACTGGTGATTCTGTCACGCTGGAAAGACAGATGGGGAGTTAAAGTCAAGTAAATAACGCATGTGTCAAAACATAAAAAGCACAGCACGTATATCTGACAGTGGAAATGCTAATACTGAGCAAGGCCTTCCGAAGAAGCTGTGAAATACCTCCGTCGATGCATTTCTTATTAAGAAACTAAGTTTTCAAGGCGTGTAAAGGGTTTGTCTATAATATTTTGAAACTAATGAAATTTCACAATATTACGTTTTTTCCTGGATCAAATAATTGCAAATAAGTGGCCTAAAATACACTTGGACTAATAACCACAAAAATCTCCTTATGTCTTAAAGGGGGTCTTATTAAGTTAGTACAAAACAGTTTGGTTACTTGTTATAAAGTTTCGTAGTTTAAAGTTCATAGCTTGACATAGCTTGACTCACCTGTTCGCTTGTTACTTTACCTTTCCAAGCTGTACTTTTAAATGCAAGGGGTGATATTACCTGTGTCATCTTTCCATTTGTTCATGTTCACTTTACAGGTCATAATGAATACAAAAATCACAGACAGCATTTTGGACTAAATTAGACAGCAAGATGTGACTATGACGCGTTTAAGGTTTCTAATTAGAAAGAGATGTGAGCAGCTTCTGCCGGCATTCCAGTCATGGGTTACTGGCTCAGAGAGAATGAAAACAGACCATGCACTAGTAGTCACTGTTAGTCTGTCATTGAAAACAGAGGGAACATGCATTTATGGATGAACTCAAAACAAATGGAAACGAAAGAATCAAAACACACTCTGTTGTGAAAGTGTTCAAGGAGAGACCAAAGTCAAAACGAAGAAAAGGTCTGACAACTTATGAACGACTAAATGTTCAAGTTGTCGTGTGTCTGCTTGAACTCTGGTTTGCTGACCTGGAGTAACTTTAGACTGATCGATTAAGACAGACCTGATGACAGGGTGACATAAAAAAAAAACGTTTTGCTTTGCTTTTTTGTCTTTGATCTCTCTTTGTCTATCACTTCACTGTAACAAAACTCTGGTAGTTGTGGTGAAGATGAGAAAAAGAAAAAAAAACAAAAAAACTAAGAAAAAGAGACACACAAAATAAAAGAAACAGACACCTTACCATGTCATCAGCCAATGTTTTTATGTGTATGTTCTGTTGAAGGGAAGGGACAACATAGAAATGAGGGCCAACTGAAACACTGCTGTGTCTTTGTGCATGGGAGAACCCATAACCACATGCAAAAAAATGACAGATTTATCCAAAAGAATTAAGCATTATCAGATCACAGTAAAACAACCAACTGCAGCAGAAAAAGTGAACCTAAATGCATCTAAACGCAAAGTGGAGTTTGTTCATTTATAACATAACCAAATCTTTGTTTATATGACAGGAGCACTAATGAAGATAAATTCTTTACACGCATCACTTCACATCAAATGACCTTACAAAAGAAGAAATAAAGCTTTGATGAGCAAGGCTAACTACAAACAGACACGTTCTGCTCAGTATCACAGCAGACGATACAGGAAGAGAAGACAGACCACTGAGGAAAATTATTAAGGAAATAGCAAAAGCTTGCCAAGGATTTTTGGTTCTTACAGCTCCACGTGTTCATTCCTCAGAACGAACAGTCTGACTATGTTTGCATACACATTTCAGTAATTCCACATTATATTTAATATGATTGCGGATTCCAAAATAACGTACACTAATCTCTGAAATCT
>JAUYWG010000012.1:1965594-1982257 GCA_034779775.1 Enteromius afrohamiltoni
AATAAATAAATCTACATGTAAACACTTTCTAAATATATTCTGAACGGGTGTGTATATATATATATATATATATATATATATATACACACACACATATACTATACAAACAAAAACTTATTTTGGATACAATTAATCATAATGAATCATTTCCCAGCACAACTTTATTTAAAACAATAATGAAACTGCATTACTTGATTAAACTATAAGATTAATTAAGATGCTGGCAGGCTAAACATAACTAGAGAGCCCTGCTGAGCCCTTCCAACCTAAAAACCCTTTGGCCAACCAGTAAACCTGAATAAGCATACTGCTCATTTGCAAACCACTGCTAAAGAACATTTTGTTAGTTATTCTATAATGGCACACAACAGCATTTCATCTTAGAAAGTAACACAGTAGCAAGAAAGCGCTGCAAATTAGAGTTACAGAACTGTTCTGAAAAGTAGGAACTCGTACAAAGATGTCTGTGAAACAAGAGAAAAAGTGACTTTTTTGGTAAAGACGGTGGACCAAAGTAATCTTGCTGGTTGAGCTAATCAATCAACCCAATACTGACAGCAAAACATAGGCAATCTCATGCTGGTTACCAGAATCCACACGCTGCTCTATCCAACAGGGTCTGCTGAATCTCACTGTGAATTCTGCTCTTCATGAAGCAACCCATTACATACATCTTTAAACCTGATCAGTCTGACTGTATTGACCTCAAACACAATTTAAAAAAACACCACTTCTCCCCACCGCCTTCACTCACTTCCTAACAGATGTGCTTTATCTTTTTGGCTACAGCAGGGATAGGCGTTTATGAGATGGAGCACGCAGGGGGAGAGATGGGTCTCCATATGCCGTGCGGAGTGGGATGAGTGTTAACGAGCAGAGCTCCGCGGAGAAGCTGCCATAAAGCAGAACATCCCGCAGGTTTTCTCACTCTACAGCTAATCTCTCACCCCCCCCCCCCCCCCCCCCGGTCCTGCGCTTACCCAGCCATTATAGCACTGCCCCAGGGCTGCAGGCTGCACACTGCTTTTTGCAACAGTTGGGATGGAAGGGGAGGTTTGATCTGAATGGAGGCGTGTCATGGGGATGAATCATCTACAATAAAACACAAACCTTTAATAACAAAGAGCATAAAATGCGTTACCGTGGTCATAAAGAGGTTGATACAAAGCCCAAACCAAACTTGCCAGCAAAAGATTTTTATGAAAGGATATTGTTAAAAATAATAATGACCAAATTGGGATTATTGTATTACATCCAACGACCTGAAGTGGCTTCATAGTGTAAGCCCCTGTATAACACGGATGTGCATTTGTTATTGAAAGTAATTAAAATCCTAAAATCTAATTAAAAACCATTTAACAACTTTGCATAATTGTGTTTTGACTCTAGGGCTGGTCATTAATATTGAAGCTCGACAACACATCAGACAGTCAAACGGGCCAAATATTGCATTATGATTTAACGACACACCTTCAGGGCAACAGAACTTTATTAAATTCTTTATCAAAATAAAGCTTTATTCATTACAGAAAATTCCCAAGCCCCCACAATAGCAGTATTAATGCAGCCCCCAGCTCCTGCATAAAGAGCGACATAAATTGCAGTCGAACAGGTCAACACATTACACGACTACTTAGGCACAACTAAACTCTTAAGTTAGACAATTGGAGACACTCAAGAGGAGAGAACGGCTTCATTTTGGTTCGAGAGTCCTATTGTAATGCTCACTTGTAAGCAGATGCGCAAATTAACTATTACTTGTTCCGCCACTAGATGGCACACACTATTCAACACACAACACAGTTGGTCAATTAATGTTTTACAAAAGCCATTCGAAGCATTAAAAGACTTTGCAAACACGGCCAAAATTTTGGAGGGAAGATCGTAGCTTCTAGCTGACACCATCTGCTTCGCTGGCCATTCTCACATTGGGAAAACAAGCAGAGAGGATGGGGATGGGAACAAGAAGCTGTTGCTAGTGCTTTCTGGGAAATCGGGCTATTTTAATTGGTCTTAATTGTACTTAACTGTGGTTCGCTTGAACCTAACAGTTCTTGGCAACTCACAGTCACTGTGTCTCAAGAGCGGAGCTTTCGGTGGCCAGCAGCTCTTCTCGTTCACACTCTTCACACAGGGATGTTTTAATTAAATACAGAACTGGGAAGGGTGCGTCAAACCCTATAATAGGCAAACATAAATATCAGGCTAGATTTCACAGCCAGAATCAAGATATTAAAAAGAATGGGTTTCTAACTGGTCATAAACCTTGGCGATGCAGATAATCCTGCACTACAGTAAAGCCCAGATCACTCTTGATTAAATATCAGCCCGGCTCTTGTACTGTGAGGCGCTCACAAAAGCTTTGACCACTACCCTACTAGAATAAACACTGATTGTTGGTTGTATTTGCCCACAGAGTGAGAGTGTAGGCCAACAGGATACCAAACACAACCTGATGGGAAGAGAGACAATGGTAATAGCACAAAAGCGGGTGGCTATAGGACACGTCAGGTGAATCAATCATTCATAGAGACAATAGAGCAGAAAAGGGCAGAAATTATGTTGAATCATTTGTAAATAACTGCATAATGATTTCCATGTTCAAATGACTTACATCTATAGCACATCAAATAATATTATGCACTATCCATGTTCATTATAAATAATACTTTTTTTTTTTTTTTGAACATCAAATTGCTGCTGTCACTAAAAACACCACCTTGTAAAATCACTAGGAGTGCACAATATATGTCAGTAATCAGCTGTTTTATTTAATGTTGACACCAATATTGGATAATCTACATATTAGCAAACCAAAAAAACTTGTTTTTTATTAATTATCATTATTTGTGCATTTTTAAAAAAAACTGATTCTGAAACACACAGCCACCTGGATTTCTGCTTCAGGCTCCAGCTCAAGGCTTTAGTCGAAGCTTTTATGCGTTCATTTACATTAGACGCACAACTAAGGCTGATGCTTACTAATGTGCAATATCCCTGTACTGAGAGCTCACTTAAGTGAAAATGGCCATGGAAAACAACTGTAATTCAATCCCCCTGCTTTAAACGTTGACATTAACATGCTAAAATGCACATTCAGCTGTGATGTTATCTCCAACTCATATTAGCCAATATAAAATTGACAAACGGCCATCAATTTTCCACGAGAAAGCAGCACAACACATAGTTTGCAGAGGCTGGCGCTGTGTCAGCCCTGCTGGGGAGCCTGGGGTGATGCCAGACGTGCCCGTTCACCATCTCTGCAGAGATACTGCGGCGGGCCTTATAGATCTGTGTATGCAACTACAGTACATCATTTTTGCAATAAGGCAAAGTGGGAACATCCAGCAGAAGGGGTGGCCGACTCTGACTTCATTTTCAATCCGTGGCTTATCGGAGTGTAGCCAGATAAGGCAGGGCCTGCAGATGTAATCTGTCTAATGATATACAGACTTAAGCTCTTTCCGGTGTTTGGCTTTCTGTGGTTCTCCCCCAAACAGAGAGGAAGTCTGTGACAGCTCTCTCTTTCACTTCAGGAGGCGAAACGATGATGTCATTGGTCGTGTGCAAGTCAAATACATGTGAGCTAACTATCCTTTGCACACTGTCTCAAATCAGTTTCTCTTTTTCGTCTCCTCCCCATTTTCCCTTAACCTTTGTCCATGTCTGTTACTCATCTCAATTATGACAATTCACTTTGTTGTCACATTTAATCAAGTTATAATGTACGCATTCAGAGTTAATCAGACCATAATCATGAGTGACCCAGTTAGAAACTGTGATCTGAAACCATCGCTGGTAAGAGTAAAGGGGGATAGAAAGGTGGAAGAACAGAATACAGTCAATAAAAACTGAACAGTCACCATGGCCAATATCCTGCACCTATGCATGAGTTCCTGTTTAAAAGTTTAAAAGAATAGTTCACACAAAAATGAAAAGTCTGTCTGTACATACCCTCAGGTCACTCCGAAGAAGCATGCATCTGAACATATGATGCATTAGAAAGCAGCACTTTTTTAAGGAATGTTTGTTAATGTCGCTATAGATGATGATAGATGGGGCAATATTTTGAGCAATGTTGTCATAAACAGGCAACCTGGTAAGACACGGGGCCCACAACCAGTCTAAATTATCCAGAAATTTTATGCATATTATGTAAGCAGATTATATTTTACACACTGATGGCAATGTGAGGATGATGGGTTTTTCCCTACAATAAAATAAGATCTTATGGAGGCGCAGTCACCTATGGCTTGCTTACTGTAGGCCAGGGGTCAACTCTTTCATCCCCGGCTTCTATTAAAACTCTTCCCCTGCACTTTTTCTCTGTCAAGTGTGTTAAAATAGAGGTTTTCAAGGCCCAATGTGAATCAATCTAGATTTAAATTAAAAGAGAAAAGTTAAATAACAAGCATAAAGCTTATTTGATGAAATGTGAAGATAATATGGTTTATGTGTGTTTTTCCAAGTCTTCTTCAGGTAATTAATATGAACGATACAGTTGTAATTGACAGAATTAATTGCGGTACAGAAGCTAGAATAGAAATAGAGTATATTTCTGCCTTATTCTGTGATAAAAATGTACAAAAAAAAAAAAGTGTTATATAAAGTAATATATATATATATATTTATATTATATATACTGATTATTGAATTGTCATTAGTAAAATATCTGTATATAAAAAAAAATATTGGTTATTGTCAAAGCAGTGTATTTTATTTCTTAGTCAAAGTAGGAAAAAGTTCATTTGTCAATTATACATAATATTAATAATATTTATTTACCAGCTTAATTATTATTACTAAATTTGTCATTTCTGTCCCACTCACTTCTAAAAAGATTGCTACTGCCTGTAACATAACTTAATATAAAACTTTAGCTATATGCCGTTGTAACTTTTGGGGATCAAATATTTTGTGGTTCCACATAAATTTTTATTCAGTGGGATGGGGGCCAAAATGGCTCTTTTGACATTGAGGGTTGCAGACACCTGCTATAGGTTATGTCAGTTAATGATCATATGACATGAAGGCAAACATCAAGTATTTTATTGAGGTTTCTATCTTGTATCCTATCTTGCCCCTCCCCTCGAACGCAGATGGGCCAATGGCAGTCAAGTATCTCAAGTATTGAGATTCCTGGTATCCTGAGACCATCGGCAATATAGGCTAATTTATTTTATTTAATTTATTTTATCTACTGAATCCGAACAAAACCGAGCAAAATGTCCCTACGCATCCAACGTCAATCCAAATGAAGACAAAAACGTTGATTTTCTGGTTGTCATACACTCATTAAGTTAGTGTACATTGCTGTTAGTGAGTCCATGCTAATGTTCTCGCATCTTGTACAATGTAGGTCAAAGACACAAACACATCTCTTCATATCAAACCTGTTAAATGAACATTAATTTAATCGTGCGCTGCGATACATGAACAGTGCTGGGATGCTGTGATCCATGATCATGGTGACCAACCATAATACTCAGTGACATCTCCACTTGCATTGTGATCTGTAAAAGCTTGCTTCTAGTTATCCATCGTATTTATTTTGAAATATACTTTATGGAATTTTTCATTTCCATTTGGTGGCCTTCTGTGTCCAAATATGTGCAAAAACAGTGGGTCAAGGTTTTCAGACTGCAGCCGTCCTTGTAAGAAAGCGAGCAATGTTTGTTTGTCAGAGAAAGCAACAGTAACTAAGGGGGGCGGGGCTTATCAACAGGTCAATTAAATTCATTATTAAGTACCCTCGTAGACCCTAATATGTCAAATCCTGAAATGTAACATTAATCATGGTTTGCGTGCTGCATCGCAGACTTTGCCCAGAATACTTCTGAATTCAACAGAAAAAGATTGCCATTTCCAGTAACTGATGTCAACGCTGTATAGCTGGTTTCATCATCGCAGATAACGTAATTGTTTCTGGTGTGCCTTGTGGCTTGAGCTCAGTTTTAATTTAGAAATGTGCAGAGTGACTAAAGCTGAATAGACTCTAGAGATGAACGATAACTTTGCTACTGAAACAAGTTGTTCTCTCACCACATCACATGAACAACCAAGGTCACTCTTTATGTGGCACGGGAACTTGTCAACAATTTTTGTACAAATCACTAACTTTCTGCAGAACATGTAGCACAATGAACCTGCTACCAGCCAAGCTACAAACCTCATAAGAGACGCTGACATTTTAACCTCATACATTAGATGTAAAAAAAAACAACAGAAACCACACTGCTGCTTTTTAAAGTCCATACAATAAAAATGTAACCTACCATTAACCAAAGGCGAATGCACAAATAATCACACAGTACACGTGGGAGAAAGTCAATCATATCAGAGTTATAAAACCATTGTAGCAATAATAATCATTTTAGTCTACAGTAAATTATTGAAACAAAACTGCATGTTAAACTGAGGTATTTGATCTTTCCTCTTGACCAAGAGGAGTGTGCTTGACTTCAGTTTGCTAATGGACTGATCAATGTTTCAAGATAGTAAAAGTAGCCCTGGAACTCAAAAATTGATGCCTAGCCTATTCCTTCTGCATTTACACGCAAGACAAGCTTCTGGCAAAATAGATTACAGACAAAATTAATTTGAATTCTGCAACTGATTCCTAAGTGAAACAAGATATTTAATTCATTTTATCAGTCAAGAACTGTGAAATATTAGGTTTATACGAGAATGCAGCCTAGTGGTTGAAGAGAAGTAAAAAAAAAAACGAATCGATAAAAGGCACAGGTCACATTAAACAAATTTTTCAATTGGTTCAAAGCATGTTATTAGATCTTTTCTAGCAATATTATAACAGTTTCAGAATAGTGTTTAATAATGAATCATTCACAATATATAGTCAGGAAAGTGCATAAACAAACAAAATAAATAATTTAAACCATAACAGACTGTTTATTGTACCTAAAGCAACGATTGCTTTTTGTGTTTGATACCCGTCTTATTTTGGCTCACAACTGTCATTAAAGGACTAAACCTATCGTACATTTACTTAATAAACAACTACTAATACTTCTAATAGATCTGCCCAATCAAACAAAGCTCCCCTGTTCTTAACATGCAAACAAACTTTGCCTTAAATGAAGATTTATATGAAGCGAACATGCAAGCATCTGAAAAAAAAAAATAATAATAATAATAATAATTCTAGAGGATTTGCTTTTTGTGCAGCACAGCCCAGGAATGACTGATGACTTCAAAATACTGGAGGGGCCCTCATGAAATAACCCTTCCCAAGAGCTTTGTTGTCTTAACATGGGAAAAATCTTTGGTGTGTAGGTTATTTCTGGAAGGTGAGCCAATGTTTACGTTTCTATGAAACATGCAGAGATATGGTGGTGTGAACAGCTTTCTTTGGACAGCCATCTCACGTGATAAATTTAAGAGAAAGAACCCCCTCCCAAATGACAATATTCAGTATTCTGAGCTCCAATTCAACCGCCTCATGTCATGTGACAATGTGAGCATTATGAAGAGTGTTGCCAGACAAATCTACTTGACAGGGTGATGTCAGAATGACCAGGCTGTGCTTCCCCCAATGCAACTAAAGAACTTCCCTTCCTCACTTCCTGTGAGCCCCCAGACACTCAACATGTGCTCTACATCCTGTTAGTTTCTCTGAGATCCCCCACAACGAGTCTAAAGTAGCCAGCTACCATCTCTAACCAGTTTAAGTCTGAGATCACATTAAAATGATAGAAATTCTAATTCTAAATTCCAATTTTTCACTCAAACAAGGCAGAAAATATCCTTCGTAAACTATATTTACAAATAAATAAATAAAAATAAGCATGTTCTAAACTGATCTCGAACTTTTGTACCGCATAGTATATATGTGCACGTACAAAGCAAAGACACATAACCACAATGCACTGTTCCGTGTGATTAAAAATATTCAGTAGATGTTCCTCCCACAACTGCTATATTTGACACGGAGTTTAACTTCTAACCATTCATCTGTGTCAGCTATAAAAAACAGATCTACATTTGAGATGAGTTTTACTTATACATACTAACATACCAGTGTAAGAGTATAAAAGGTTAATATCATGGGAATAAATGTAAAATCTAACATCTGTTTCATTCTGTACACATACAGATCGTCGTTATGATCAATAATGATGAATTTGAACAGCCCTGACAAGTCATGGCCAAACAAACACTAGTCTGTGTTTTTTTAACATGACTTGAGAGAACTGGCTGGCCAAAAGCCCAAAAGTGAGTCGTTGCATTTGTTCTAGGGAAATTAGTACAGCTGCATCGGTCCCTATTTTTTTTCTCATGAGAAAAAAGGACAGGTTATTTAAATAACGTGAACTTCTACAACACACCCAAGAACATCAAAACTATCATACACTGAAGATTTATTAGAAGTGTGAAACACCCAGTGATTTTCATATGCATTAATGTGAACAAAACAGCTCACAGCAATGCTGAGGAGTGATTCAAGTCTATTTCACACATTTAATCTGGCCATTCACACCTCTGCTTTGTATAACGCTGGACAGCACACCACCACGCCACCTCTCATCTATTGCTGCCGTTCCTTTATTAAAACAGGTATATGAATCACTTTTCAGGGTCACTGTCTTTCACAACAAACCAAGTGTATTTTACTTTAGTCATTTACAGCACGACTACACAAGGACATGCTGTACCGATTTCCCGCACTAATCTGCACTCTGTTATGGTCCGTTACATAACTGCAGCCAGGCTTATATTCTATTTTAGGAGTTTCATTCTTTTGCAATGGAATTTAATGGAGGTAAACTTCCATTCAGTCTGTGCTCAGGAATGCCTTTTGAGGAAACGAGCTGGTATGCGAATTCCACTTACATGACCTCATCTGGTAGTCTTAGACCCAGCTAAAGACTTTCATTCCATAAATGCAAAACTCACATTATTTTACACTGCAAGTAGGGGGGAAAAAATTTAACAGACTAACAGAGCACTACTATGAGTCTGGACAACAACGTTTTTGTAAGTTTTGACAAAATACTGTTGACTGGACCCGCAAAGACACATGTAATGACCATTTGATATCAAAAGTTCATCTCAAGAACAAAGCGAAATCCACAGCGGGCAAATCCCTCCAGGTTACCATTGAGGCAACGACAAAATCAACAGAAGCAAGGCGTGAGTTTGTGGAAGATTTTGTTTCAGTGTGTGCTGAAGCTGACATACTGCTTGCGAAATTGTTGCGTTTTTCAGTAGCTAATAAATCTATTAGCTACTAAAACTTCTTTGTCATTATGGAGAGCGCAGTGCATGGTTACAAATAGAAAATACATTGTTCTGATTACATGGAGGGGTCACTGAGGATGATGGGTTAACAGTATACTTTTAGGCTGTAATATGTCTTTGTGTTGGCGTTTTTGAATGTGCTTTATTAACAGCTTAAATAAAACAGCTGAATTGTGAGTTTGTCTAACTGAATTTTTAAGAGTTAACACTGCTTAGAAGTGAAAAGAAAATTAACAAATACGAAAAATACGAAAGGGCTAAAAAAAATAATAATAAAAAAACGGAATTTGAAAAAAAATAAAACTAATTTCTTTCTACAGAAGTGCCAAAATTGTGTTTTATGTGTACCACAAACAGAAGCTGCGAATCAAACTGAGGATCCATGATGTCATTCCCAGTCTGAAAGTTGTGAACAAACGCTGCATTCTTAGTCCCTTCTCGTGCTTCGTTTCTCTCCTTGTGGGTCTGATCCAGGGAATGACTGTAAATATTAGCCCCAGTGCATTACAGAAATCTAACGCTCTGTGATAACGCTCAGCCTGCTCCAGGGGTTATAACCTTCCTCTAATCCAGCTCAGAATAGATTTATCATAAGACCAGTGATGGCTCGTATTCAAACAAACTTACATATTCAATGATGGAATCTAATGGCAACACAAGTTGTCCTAAATTGTGTCCACCCCCAAAATTAAACAAGTTCACAATGAGGTCAACAAAACTGCGGGTTTGCTTTAGGCGTACATTTATGCATAACTGACCTTTTTAGCTTTTCAAAATGTAAATGTATACATAAATAAGTCACTTTAATTTAACAGGGAGATGGCTTTCTTAATAATTAGTGGATGACTGATATTTGTTTTTTGATGGTTGCCAATGGTCGATATAAAACCATGTTTTAAAAAATGCATGAAAATGCATGCATTTCTGCTGCAAAAAATCCTATTTCTTTAAAAACAACTTAAATAATAAGTAAATTATTTGAAAATTAAATCTTTTAGAAAAAAATTCTTAAAACAATCATTATAACTAACAGCTTATTTTTCCTTTGCATCATTGCATCAAATAAAAGATTGCTAAAAAGCAAATGAACACTGTAACCAACAGCACACTTCGTAATCTGAGAAGTTTGATATAAAAATAAATCAATCCCTCCTGCTATTAAGATCATGCAGGTGAAAGTGTTTTTTTAAATTACAGCAGTGCATATGCATCATACCATAAGCAAGATGAGACATGGACTCAAACTCACTATACTGCTGGCAATTCCTAACACGATTTTCCATGCACTATTTTTATTATATCCAGACAGGTCATATGAAACACAAAATCACTTCTCCCAACTTCGTTAAGCGGATAGAGACACCTACATTCCGTCATAAACAAAAGCTGTCATTCAAATCACCAACTCCCACTTGACAATGAATGTTATCTGGTTGCTTTGTGACAAGTTACTGTAAGTGTGACTTAAATAAATAAATAAACATAACTACTTAAATATTTGCAACAACTAATTTAACAAGCCACAACGTGTTTTGTTTAAAACGCATATACACATATACATACATACATATATATATATATAACATTTGCTGAAAACATCAGCATCAAGCCATTTAAGGTTACTTGACTCTAAATCCCCTCTTATCAGTCATTAAAAACTTTGTAACATTAAGTAGTATCCTGCCCTCCAGTTATGAAGCACCACCCCATTTCAAGCTGATATATATGTGCGCTCCCTTATCTCCATAATTTCCAAGGAAATCATAAAATAAACTACAACTAAATACGTCAATGCCACTGTTATATATCAACAAACAAACGCATTCCCTGCCTTTAACCATAATAAATACTAAATCATTGCTGAAAGAAAGTTAAAACGATTTTAAACTTGACCCTTCTGGATGATGACTTCCTTAATTTTGCCAAAAGCTATTGTGCAACAGCAGAAGTTTTGGACTTGTAATGTACGCAGATACGTTACGCAACAGAGAACAGAATTGGGCAGCCACAGAAATCAGCGACAGAATTGGGCAGCAGTGAGATCACTAGTGTAAGAGAGATGACATCAGTTTTAGGAGTATGTGCAAATATGATAAAACCGCAAGTCCTTAAAAAGTCATGAATTTAGATGCATCAAATTTACGGCCATTAAGGTCTGATTCCAAGATGTTTTAAATTTGGGGATGGAGAGATAGCTGCAATATAGCTCAACTTGATGATTACACTTTAAAAAGATAAATATTTCTCCCCGATCTGTTTTTTTAAGGAATATCGTAGTATCGCGCTATTTTAATATCTCTGTCTCAATCTGCTGTACAACGCAACATGCATTCACATCAGTGTTAACTCAGGGTTAGAATTACACTCGCCAGACACTGCACTTTTTCACAATCGCAACACTACATTATTCGCTTTAAAGTCTTGCTGTTTAAACATTTCATATATGTGCTGTCTGGATGCACTTTTCCAGCACGTACACTAAAAACCCGTCAAATAGCGCCTAATTACTGAACTAAGATATTTATCACATGTCATTGCCGCTTGTCATTAAAGGGATAGTTCACTCAAAAATTATAATTGTGTCATTATTGACTCACTTGACTCACATTGTCATGCCTGTATTCATTTCTTTCTTGTGCTAAACACAAAATAAGATATTTTGAGTAACCAAACAGTAGCTGGTCCTTTAATTTAATACAATGTTCAACCGAAAAAAGAAACTCATTCAGATAAAAACAAGCTGAGAGAGAGCAAATAATGTATGTAGTGTGTAGTAGGGGTGGCACGGTTCACAAAACCCACGGTTCGGTTTGTATCACGGTTTTAGGGTCACGGTTAGGGTTTTCGGTTCTGTACAGTTCTTGTTATTTTTTCTTTTAATCTTTAACACTCCAGAAATGTACTTGATATATAGCTTAATTATCCACAATTTAGGATACAGAATTAAAAAAAGTTATATCATGTAATCATCCATAAACTGAATTGGATGCGTGTTGCACAATACTTGCGTACAGTCGCAGTTATGATAAAGAATCATGATATAATCGTGATATTTTTGCCATGTCACCCACCCTTACCAATAGTCTTAAAAAACCAATTTGAAATAGAAATGTGATTTCCCTAGAAAAAAAATCATGATATATTTCCCACCACTAATTTTCAATAAGCTCAAGAAAAAAGCTAATTTTTACACAGTTGTAGCTTAAATGTCAACGGGGGAATTGACAAGAAGCTGAAGCAAAATATGAATCTAAGCAATTAATACAGTAAAACGCCATTTAGTTAACAAAAATCAATTGTTTAAAATGATATATTTGGTACTTTTGACTCAAGGAAAGATCTCAAGGCTTTTATGTTTTTAATTTTATAAAACTTTGTTTTTGAACTTTACAGTCATTTTATGGTTTAATAAGTTACCACAAACATTGTGCTACCCCACTCACACGGTATTTCATTTATTTGTGCAAGTCTTAAAATAGTATTAAACTAGACTAATAGTCTAATCGAACAAAAAAAAAAAAATTAACTGACATTGTCATTTACTTGGCATTCAATGGGACAGTCACAAGCCTCACATTTTTCAGCTAAAATATCTTTAAAGCAAAGCTTTTTACGGGTTTGGAAAGACATGGGCTAAGCGAATAATCACAACATTGTATTTTAGGGTGAAGTATCCCTTTAAGCAAAAACATAAGTACTAAAGACTGTTGTTGACTTGCTGTTTTAAACAAAAATAAGTGAGTTTGGAAACTTGCAGAACATTTGGAAATGCGCTGAGACCTCCCTGTGGGGCTGCGGCCCCCTGGATAAAGACCACTATACTAGAAGACAAAATGTGGAGTGTTCTCAACTACACAAGCCACACCTCCCCACTCATGCAGACTTCCTAGCCGACCCATGGGAAGAAGAAGATCTAAACACAACTGATCATAAACAAGTATGACAACATGCCCATATTTCTCAGAATTTGAGGCAGCCCGGAACAGGGACACAAAAAGTTAAACTGTAGCATGCCTACCACACTACTTTCAGGGCACTGTTCAACTACAGTTACAAATACGGCTATCAGAAAGTCTCCATCTGGCTTCCAAAGGTTTACATTCCACAAAGCAAATAGAGCTCATAAACGGATGGATTCCTGCAGCTCCCAAAAGAGTGCTGTCATTATGAAGCTGGTACAGGACACGCTCACTTGACTGGAGACAAGCTGTTAAGCAAAGTTACAATGCGTATGCGGATTACACAGACTTAGACACTCATTCACCTCACTTGATCTGAAACCCTGCTGTGACGATAAGCTCTGTCCGAGACCTGACTAGATGACTAAATGATCTCGAGACAAATTTGTGAAGCCTACAGGCAAGGCCACAACTTTTAGGAAGCAAGGCAGTCTTGTAAAGTAATTAATACATGCATGAGAAGGTTCCTTGAAATAGACTGTCCTACATCCAGTAACCGGCATTATATATTTAGCAGTCAACGCAAACAAATCCCACTTCATTAAAAGTGGCATATGAAATATGAGAAGGCTGTGCAACAGTGATGAAGTAATCGGTTCCCCACAGGTATGACATACGGTAATACTAAAATACTTGGCACTGTATCATACAGTTGACAAATAGCTTACAAGCATTTACTAACAAAGACTGTTCCGTTACTACTGACGCCTTCAGATAGACACTTTGTTTCTTAAACATCACATGATGCTACTGATGAGCTGGATACTGGACACAACAAACTTCCCATATGACCCTTCTGCGCCCCGCGGTCAGTAAGTCAGCAAACTTTCCACAACGTTATAAAACTTTTAAAAAGGCAGCGAGTAAGAACTGAAACAAACAGTTCTAGTTTCACTACTAAGCCTTTGAGATAAGCGCAACCCTCCATAAAGGTTCAGGTCTATCACAAACACTAGTGCAGACCACACTGACACTCACAGAGTGTTTTGACAGCACATTATCACGAGGTTCAGGGTCCTGTGAAGTAATAGGTTCAACAGCTCCACCAGAGAGTGCTGACTGAGCTGGTTAATCTTTGCAGTGAAAACACACCCCTGGTATTAGAGAGAAAAAAAAAACTTTGTTGATCAATATAACACTAATTGTCATATCTGGAGGGACTACAGAGGTGGAAAAACCCAGAAAAAAAATTCTGACAGGGACACTTCACAAAAAGAGGGCCTCTTTTGTCCCTCATGAACAAGTCTAAACAATAACTTTAACAATAACAAGCTGAGACCAGCTTCTACTATGTGTTGTTATAGTTAATTTTACTTTCCTTTTCCACGAGAATGCATTTTGGTCTATCCCCAGTGTTTTATTTTTGTTTGTTTGTTTGTTTGTTTTTTTACAAAATGCATGCAATACCCATGTTGCTGCAAAATATTATAATTAGCTTTGCACAAGAAATAACAACAACTACTAAATGAATCCTGGAAGCATAACACATACCAGTTTTTTGTTTTTGCTCTCATCCTCGCTGGATTTCTTTTTGGAGGGTTTATTTGGGTCCTCCCCTCCAGCTGCCTGCTGATCCATCTTTGGAAAGAAACTTCACTTGTACAGTAACTTTGCTTAGTATTTCCCACGAGTTTGCGAACACTTATGAAAAATCACGTTTCTTCAAAAGCCATGCCATCCATGACGAAAGAAGCTAAATACGAGTTGGAGTATGTGCTATTCCACGTACATCTCCAGAAGAATATGATGTAACATCTGTGAATGAAGCGGTCCAAAAAATAAGGTGTGGTGAAACCCAGTCCAGTTTAAAAACAGCTCCTCGGAGTCTGAGAGGGAAACCAAAAACAAACCTACAAGTTATTAATTACATTTCTGAAGTGTTTTGTAACGTTATCTATATATGAAAGTACATGAAATAACTACAATAAAATGTAAAGAGCTATATTTCTACAGCTTGTAAACTTTTGTCGATTTTAATACATCAACGTAGCATTAAAACAATCATCTGAGGACACGCATTTGTCATTTAGTAGCGTCAATTTAACAATGCGTTTAATAAATCAACGGAATTTCACACTTAAGGCATCTGTGTAGTAAATCTGCTGAAATACAAAGATATCTCCGAGTCTAGTAAAGCGTCAAAGGAAGTCTGTGAGTTTTATACAAAATAGCATGGCTGTTTATAAAATGAACACATAACTGATTTTATTCAAAGGAGACATGACCGCTGCTATCCAGGCGGTTACTTTCACACAGGAAACTGTTATTCCGGCGCTATGTGGCTTAAAGAAAAAGTGTACAATAAAGACACGGGCTCTAAACACCAAGTCCGCTTAAACGGACATAGCGAATTAATATCAGACAGCCAAATAGTCAAGAAACAATGTAGAAAACTCACAAAATCTCATCCAAGGCTTACCAGCACAACCAAACGCACGAGCCAGGCCCACTATTGTCCCCGCCTATGGACGCTTCCCAATGATCGCGAGTAGTCACGTGGTAGACAGATCTCTGCAGTGATTGGTCACTTTGGTGTTACATCTGCACATGGAAGGCGGGGTTTCTCCACTACTGGTCAACTGACTACTATGTAAACTATATGGATAGGCTGCAATGAGTAGAAAGTCAATATTATTTGCATAGCAGCGCAAATCAGTGCATTGGTGTAGATATAGTATGTTGTAATATATATTATGCTTTCTGCATTTTATATATTTTAATAATGTTTGACATTATTACACTAACATTAGCTATAAATAACACACACAGGTTTGGAACAGCTTAAATATGAGTAAATGAGGAAAAGTTTCGTTTTTGAATGAACTTTACATTCACTAATTTTACAAACAGAGTCGTGCTTTTCCTGTCTTGCAAAAATGTAAAAATGTGTGATTGGTTTTTGGAATACCACTAATTTTGACAAAAAATAAATATATAAACATAAAATAAACTAAAAAAGGAAGTGACACCGAAAATATTCCTTGAAAAAGTGACGCACTTTTGTAAACCCAACATAAAACAAATCAAAAAGTGCTCTCCATTTCTGTACATAAGAACCCTAACAGACCAATCACAGAAGTACATATTGTTTCATTTCCAAGTGCTTTTCAACTTCAGTTTTGTCCAACAACACATAACTTGGAATAAGATGCAGTAATTCACCAGCAAGAACTTATATACAATACATACCACATATAGTTTTGTTACTACACAGTCAATTACAATTCAGTTTTAATCACTTTAATACAGAAATTACTACTCACAATGTGCAAAACAATTAAAAGAAATTGAAACCTGAAACCTTTTGTTATGTTTAAGAAAACCCAAAGGTAAGTGAGCTTATTTGGTGACATGTCCAAATCTTTATTAGGTGCTCACTCCTTACTCTCTCTCTCTCTCTCTCTCTCTCTCTCTCTCTCTCTCTCTCTCTCTCTCTCTCTCTCTCT
>JAUYWG010000012.1:1982357-2031265 GCA_034779775.1 Enteromius afrohamiltoni
TCTCTCTCTCTCTCTCTCTCTCTCTCTCTCTCTCTCTCTCTCTCTCTCTCTCTCTCTCTCTCTCTCTCTCTCTCGTTCTCACACCACACACAGGTTTACACAGCGGTGTCACAACTATCCAGTTGCTTTTACAGCTGCTTTCCTCTAGTGTGAATGAATCCTAGGTATATAAATGACACATAATGCAATAATAAGAGGGCTAATGTTGTGCTGAAGAGGTATTATACACAAACAAAATCACAGTCAAAATCTGTCTCAAAATCACTTCTGCTTTAACCTGAACAGTAGCTAAATAGCACTAAAGGTGCTGCTGGTTTAAAGTTCATTTGGTCACAAAACAGTGTAATGAAGCAAAGAGAATGGGGGACGTTAGGAGCAACAGCAGGGAGCATAAGCTTCACACATTGTGTCATCACAGATCACAGTATGAGCAGAACTTTGAAGGGTGTGCTTTTATTTCAGCCACTCACTTTATCTTTAATCTTCCAGATAGGGAACGCCACATTAACTGCCTTTCATATACTCTGGGTCTAGCATTAGATACATGCAGTACAATAAATGATGAGGTCAGGACAATTACTAAAAGAGCGTAATGCAATGAGAAGTATATTCAAATACTTCATAAATGTGCTTGTTCAGTTTGTCATATAATATATATATATATATATATATATATATAGATATATATACACATTATACATGTTGAATCTAGATTTTGTATATTTTATTTTATTTAAATGTTTGATTTAAATCATTGAAATAGTTTATTTAGTTAATGTATTATTTATTTTTTTCAATTCCAATTGTTATCTTAGCTATTTTTTTCTCTCTCTCAGTATTTTACAGTGCGGTTGCAGGGCGTTAACCACAACAGACATAAACTTGACAGTCTGGTTATCATCTGCGGCACCTGCCAACACTATACCACTTCCCATGTGCTTCTTCAGCTAAACCTCTTCAGTTGTTCTTCAGAATCAATCGCTCTGCTTTTAATAAAATTGTAACATAAAATAAAATATTTAGAAGCATATTTAACAGAAAAAGAGAGGCATCTACATAAAGACTTTTCTTCATCATAAAGAAGATTTATTTTATGAAAACATTGTAATCAAGCTGTGTTACAAAGATACTGTGGTGTCAAGAGATATATTCTGCTCTATTTGTTTACATGAGTGGTTTATGCATGTAGCATCCTCATGCCAGGTCTATAATTAGATACCAGGGCCGCTTATCCATTATGGACAGCGATTTCCCATGGTTTGATTTTGCCATTTAACTCAGTCCTGCCCATATGAGACTGTCGCTTTCAGTGCTAATTCTTGTTCACTAGGCCCTGTCGAGTGATTCATAGTGTCACAGGGCAAGACAATGAATTTCCATTTACAAGAGATGAACAATAAACCTAGACTTGTGACTTACAATCATATGAATGTCTACTCTCATTACTGATGTGTGAAGAAAACCTTCTGTATTGTGTGTGAATTGTATTGATCTGTACCTGTTTCTCACAATTACTGAATACTAGTAGAAAACAGAGACCCAAAACTCCTATCCAGAATAAGTAAACGCCTTGCCAGTGGACTTAAATACATAATGCACAATCAATAGTTTGATCACTCCAGAAATGTACTATAGATACAGTTTTTTGCTTGTTCATGTAATGTTTCTCAAAGTATTCCAGCTGGCATACAACCTATAGAGCTAGAAACTTCTGGCCATCGACTGGCTGCCATCCAAAATTTGAAGCTGAAACGTTTTTAGGGTTGTAGACGTGTTCAGCTGCTTCAGGCCCTGTTGTAAGCTTGTTTAGACTTGGGAGATACAGTAAAAAGAAATATGGTGCTACATTATTTATTGCCTTTCCATCATACCTCATAGAAGACCCATTGACTCCAGTGGTCGGCTTTCTGAAAGAAACTGGACCTCTTGCAACATTTGCAGTGAGTAGGAATTTCAAACTTTTGCAGTGTTTCACCTTTCCAAGGAGAAGCCTCAGAAACACTTAACCCCTCAGTCCAAGGTAAATGGCTCCATTTGTCAATACGTATTCATCACTAAGAAGAGGCACAGAGAGACTGGAGATGGGTCAATACACTGAATTTAGAGAAGTTAGGTGCTCTTTCACAAAGGACATGAAATTGCTGAAGGTACTATCAATAAATACTAAAACAACAATGCCTGAGTCGTGGGAAATGTGTGCAAAAACAGGCGTGGAGTTGACAACGTTTTAGGAGTGTTCATATGGGCCTTTGTTCATTTAGCACAATGAATGTTTTTCTTCTTTTACAAAGAGAGAAAGGCATACAGGTTTGAACCGAAATGAGAGTAAAAAAATGATGACAGAGTCTTCATTTTTGGGTAAATTATTCCTCTGATGTAAACATGCCTGGCATAAAACACAAGTTTTTGTTGTTTACTGGTTTTTATTTGTATTTTGCTGGTCCATTTAGCACCATTCTAGAATTCACCTGAAAGCCATGAACGTCATGAGTTCTGTAAGGGACATACTGGAAATATTTGATGACGTTACTCATATCAGTTAATTTCTTGCACGTATGAAGTGCCAGCATGTACCATCACATGTATGACTCAATATAATATCAGCTTTCCGAAATGCCTCATAAGGTTGTAATCAACTGCCCACAGATACTTATGTGCTTTACCTCAGCAAGAATCAGGCCTATGGGTTGCCATGGTAGCCGGCTACTTAAGGATTCTCCTCTAGGCCACTTTTCCTTGAGCAGTGTGTATACGTGACGGAGAAGAGAGACTTTAACAGCAGATTTCCATTTACAGCTAAGCATTAAACTGTAAATGACTCTACTTTTTCTACTGGCGATAAGGATTATTACAGCAAATATGCTATAATTCATTGAATTACGTGATTCCTTCATGCAGTTAAGGTTACATTTCCTATTGCTTTGCTAGTCCACATGCCTAAAAATAGACTTATTATTGGACTTAAAAAAAACCTCCTTTGAGAGAATTGTTCCATCCTCTCATCCTCTCACGCTAATAGTACCATCCACAATTACTGAAAACAACACCTCTTGAGCTTTGGGAATAAGTTTTATGTTTAGAAAAAACAAAATCTGCTGATGACAAGAATTTGGGAGTGTTTGTGGGCATTATGTTTGTGTTACAGTATGTTGTTTACACACCACACATCGTTAAAATATAGTTCCTTAGAGAACTTAAACTGGGAAACACCTCTAAGGGAGCTGAGTTTCCTCCCATGTTGCATAAATCACTAAACAGAAAACAACTGTCATCCAAAAACTGTATCCTGGCTGTATTTTAAAGTGACCCTATTGTTTAGGTTGTGCTCAGTTTGGCCAGGTTGCCCTGGCCTCTCTTACAGGGGTTTGCAGCACAACAAAGTTTGGCAGGCTTCACAGACACACGTCACACAATTATTATTTTTCCTGTGAAGAAATGTGTGCAAATAGGACGTATGTGGTGAAGTATAGTGTGTCAAGCAATGAGACGGTGTGCAGGGAAAAGGCCTCAGCTGTTGTTTCTAATTTGTGAAATCTCACCATGCTTGGTGTGGAAGTCATTATTCTCTGTTTTGTGAGGAGCTTACACTTTGGAGCCACATTGCTGCATTTATTTACAAGTAGAACTGAGAAAACTACTCAAACTGTATTTTCCTGGGCAAAAACTGCACCAGTGCACCTCTTAATTAGAAATCACTTAATGCTTGACATGATTGCAATCAAAAAGCTTTAATTAAAATGCAAATTTAGGGCCTGTATAATTGTTGCTAAGAAAGTTTCTATTACACCAGAGGATGGTTTTCATTTATGGACATTCTCCAGAAATACATGCTCCATGCACTCCTCATAGTTCACACTGTATTGCCACAGCACTGTGTTGAAGAATGGGCCCAAGTGGATTATTGAAAGCTTTTGTCTCAAAGACAGACAAAGGCAAATTGATTTAGGGTTCCATGAATATATTGTCTCTACATTCTCTCTATGCATGCAAAATACATCAACGCAATCTTGTAACTATATTGCCATGCTAATAGAGGATTGGTGTTAAATGCACAGTGATATCTGAAAGCACTGATTCTGACAATGCATTGAATTTTTATTTGTTTATTTTAAATAAAAAGGTCTTCTACTGCCAGTGATCAAAGGAGTGAAGATGCGATCTTAGGCAAATCATACACATCACGTCATTTAATGATAAACACATGTTGATAAACGCATGTTGATATAACCATATGGTTTGCACAGTTTACATATGTTCACAGCACAACAGGAAACAGCTGGGTTTTTGTTTTCTACATACAGTTTCCTGCTATAGATTTCAGAAAGTGGCTATGTGTAAATATCTACTAGAATATCTAGTACTGTGTGTCGGCCCACTGCATACAAGGTAAATTACACCCAGAAAGATTATTTTTTGACAAATGTGATGTTGTGATGTCCCAGAGTTAAGGAAGAACAGAAGCCAAAAATATTAAATATGTTTATTTAGAATTTTTTTGTAATGTTTTACAATACGCTTAATGGATTAACTAACATTAATTTATAATGAGCAATACATTTGTTACAGCATTTATTCAGCTTGTTGTTGATGTTAATTACTAAAAATATAAATGTTGATCATTAGTTAGCTCAGGTCCATAAATAATATTAACGGACAAGAAATTAGATTTTAATAAACTATTAATAAATGTTGGAATTAACATTAACCAGACTAAATGAATCGTTGCTTTAGAAGCATTTACAGTACGTAACATATTTGAGATTATGTTACCAAATGCACTTATAATTAATTAACTTAATTAAGCAATGGAATTATATTGTAAAGTGACACCACATTGTAAAAATTCTGTCAACTTTATGGTAAAAAAAACAGCTGTGGTTGCCAGAATTTGACCATAAAAAAATATGGTAACAGCATTTTAGGTTTTACGGTTTTAAGTAAAATTTACAGTTAAATACCGTAATTTCATTATATTTCAACTGATATAATGTTAATATAGCAATCTATTAAAGCACTAAAATCTGTATTGTAGCTTTGAAATCCATAAATAAGCACCAAAAGCAGGTGGGGATGAATAAGTCACATGATTAACCAAAGTACATCACAGGTAGCTTTTCAATTTGAACATATATTAGTGTCATTCACAGAAACACAAAACACCATCATGGTGACACTCAATAAACTGAAATATGCAATAATTAATAAACATTAATTTAGCAACGCTGCATGTAATATTCAACCCTAATAAGCATAACTGAGAAGAAAAAAACTAAGAAGAAACATAGTTATTTCAAAGAAGTCAAACAAATTAAAACAAAATGTGAAATGTAATGCAGGGAATTCTGGTAAATTTGACAGGTTTTTACAGTAGCATTTTCCGTTTTTACAGTTAAAATAAGTCATTTTTTATAGTTTTTCTTTGGTGATCTTATAATCAAACAATAGATTACCACTTTCAAATTCTCAAATGACTTCAAAGTAAAGAAAGACATGAACAGGAAGGGCAGATGAGCTCTCGGTTTAAGAGAAGTGGTTAAAAATCAACAGGAAAAACAGTTCAGAGACTGCTGGCACTTCAGCTCTCTCTATCTTCCTGTATAATCCAGTATAAACTGACCAAAGTAGTACACTTTCACACATGCTTTTAAAGACTTTTACAGATGCTTTGACCTGCTTTGTAATTCATCCATGGCTCCATAATGTCATACCTTAGTCTGGGGTTCATTATTAATGAGGATTTGAAAATGGATCTAAAAGCCTTTGCAGGAAATTACTGTTGGTAATCAGACTGAATATATTTGATTGCATTAGTGATCAACTCTCATTTGTGCAATAACAAGATAATGAGGCTCTGTCAAATTGCTCTGCAGAGTGCTCCAATGTGTACCTGAAGATTTTGATTTAATTTCATGTTACGAGCATCCAAATTGATGTTCTAAATGGTCTTCTAATTGGTAGACTGCTAATCAAAGAAAATAAAATTGTAGTAGAAAAAAAAACGTTAGGAGTGCATTATGTTTACCAAGTATATGTGTTGTTGTCTTGCTTGCAGGTATTTTGTCTGTTTTTACTAAGTCAACAAAAAATAGTTCCGAACAAAGTCAGAAGTCATAAAGAGCTTTGCTGCCAAATGTTTACATATACAAGGAATTTATTTTAGTGTCACAAGCTTCCAGAACACAGAGACAACAACACAATAAAATGCAAACTTTTTATGCATAAAATTGTAACACAACGAAAATTAGATGTTAATTAAACACGCATATAAACATAAACCTCAAAAAAGAACATGTACAGGTGTACAAGTTTGCTATTGACAGATAAAAAAGGAATAGAATAAAAAATAAGTTGCATGGATGTACTAGGATGAAGGCTGATAAATGATAAAGTATAAGGTTGTTGCACATACTTTTATTGCACAATGGGAGAACATTTAACTGTCCATGAGGTAGATTGCCTGGGGAAAGAAACTGTCCTGGTATTCGGTGCTCTGTAATGCTGACCACATGGTCACAGAGTTAAAAAAAAGAGAACAAAAAGAACAAAAAAAGTAAACAAAAAGTAAATTATTTAAGTTAATTAAGTTAAAGACATTTGTTAAAATGAATATTTCACCCCAAAATGAAAATGCTGTCATATTTTCATCACTTTCAAGTAGTTCCAAACCTGTATGAATTTCTTTGTTCTGCTGCACACAAATGAAGATATTCGGAAGAAAGGTCATACAAGGCTGTTTTGGGTCACCAATGACGTCCATAGTAGGAAGAAAATTACTATGGGAGTCAATGGTGACCCAAAGCCTGGTTACAAAGTTATTCAAAATATCTTCATTTGTGTTCAGAAGAACAAAGAAATTCATACAGGTTTGGAACTACTTGAACATGATCAAATAATGATAGAATTATTCTATATTTTAGTAAAATCCTACAGGTTTCTCAGTCAAGTAGTCATAGTTGGGTTACCTTGAAGAGCAGTAATTGGGAGAGTACCACAAATATATGTTTTGCATTAACATTTTGGTCATTATCAAAATTGCTAAAGGCTCATAAAGTATCACGCCATCGGCTTGTACTGATCTCAGTACAGTCGATCTCATTTACTGAAGTACTAATTACCGTAAGTTGGAGCTCATTTAGAGAACCATATATAAACACCACTAGCCAGTTCACCTATGGCAAAGATTAAGGTAACATTACTATCTGTTCTCCATTCCCTCCATCGAATCCGCTAAGGAAAAGATGGGATCAAGAGAGTGGAAAGGATTAGCGATCTGGAGATTGCCTCACTTGCTCAAACGATCTTGAGATTGTCAAAGATACGTACTTACACTTATGCTTACCAACTTCAACTATAAAACTTACCTCTTGTGTTTTCCGTCTCCTCAAAGGCAGTCAGAAGAGAGAACAATTTAAAATTTACTATCCCCTACAAAGTGCATTAGAAACGCCCTCGCAATAGCATTAACAAGTTTTAGTTTTTTAGTATTTTTTTTTTTTTTTGAGTGGGCAGGGTTGATGCCAAGGTAATATCATACAAAGAATAGTGTTATAAATGTAGATACATAAAAAAAAAAAAAAAAAACCTTTGAGGATTTATGATGCTGATAACTGTTAAACATGTCATCACAGTTTTCAGGATCCTGAAGCAAAGCCACTGCCCTGAAAGGCCAGCCCCGAATGGATGGTGTCTCGCTCTTTCCCCATCACTCTAATTCTCTGTGGGTCTCTCGCCCCCTCTCTTTCACTCTTTTCCCATCAGAACAGTGCTGTCTCTCTCTGAGTGGCCCTTCCAGTGACCTCCCACCTACATTCATGATGCTTCCTGCATTCACAATGCCTGTTAAACCAATCTACTGCAGTGAATGAAACTTCCTTGGAAGCTGGACAAAGTTAGCTTTCAGTAGTCCACAGATGGCTTGGGAGTTAATCTGATAACATAGACTATCTCCAGTGTAGGTATTGATTTGCAGATACTTCTATTACGCTGTTCACCCTTTCTCTTACTGTTTTGGCTCCAGTGGTCTGAGAAACTCACGAGCTTTGTAAAACCGATTCTGTCAGGGGCTTTTTGTGAGGTGTTATTACAACAAATATACCAATATATATATATATTCACCATCATGAGGCACAATCAAATAAAAGATAATTTTACTAGACCGTTGATTCTTCCACATGATTTTAAGCATTTTATGTGTAATAACTTGCTTCTGAAAAGACTTTCTATAATGTTAACCAGTAGCCAAATAGCTGTTTGAGATTGTTTTAGCAAACTCAAATTAAGTCTGACTCTCTTGTGGTTTGTAACAGTCATTATTCAAGTATGTCAATCTGCAATACTGCGCTTTTAAAAGTATTTTACATGGTTAATAGGTTGTGCAGATTGTGTCTCAGAGTGCTTTGGAGACAGGGGTGTCTGGCTGTGTGAATGCTGGCAGAAAACAATTTATCACAGGACCATTACAGAGTTTAGACTTTCCTCCTACACTGCTACCCTTGCGCACCTATTCCAACCGGTCACAGATAGGAGAATTTATTGATCATGACATTGATCTCTGTCTGTATAATTCAATGTAAGTGTCTCACTACGAGCCAAAGAAGAAAAACCATTCACCGTAAAACCATTTTGTGAGTGATGCAACCTATAAAACACATCAAGTGGAACAAAATAACACTATCCCAATTGAACGTAGATGTGTGAAAACCAACAATTCATGAGAACATGAGTGTTAATTTTTTCGATGTAACGCGAAATCCATTCAGATGACAGTATATCATCACAGTTTATTTCACAGGCTTCGATATTTGCGGAAAAACAATAACAGCAGGGAGCGCATTAAGTCCGTGCTGACATCATGTAGGCTACGTTGCCAAGCGCATATTGTCAAATCCAGATATACTGGCAACACAAACAGTGGGCTAATGTCAATTACTAATTACTTTTTTTATCATTTGGGGAGAAGTAACACACAATCTCACTAAACAGTAAATTACAGGCATTCATACATATCGCACAAGAAAGGATTTAAGGTCTTTATCTGTTGATAGATTTATTTTTGTGTTACAGCGCCACTTTGAGGATAGAGTTAGAATTGCACCTGGTCCACACTCAAAACTGAGAAAACGGTTTCACATATGAACTCTCATAATGTACATACGCTTACAATATCAATGCACAAACATATATTATCTTACATACTGTACGCATAAGTGGAATTTGTGTCATTTCCATTTATGTAGTTTTTATTTCTAATTTTTAATTGACATATGTTACAATATTTATTTTTAATTCGATTTAAATGCTGCTAAAATAATACCTTGATTTATTTGCCTTTAGGCTATTTTGGTGCCAATGCACTCATCTGGCACCGTAGCAGGGGGAGCGTTGGCCATGGTACATGGATTCTATAAACCCATTAACTGTGCAGTCTCAACCCACCCACTTAGTCACACACTACAATAAAGCACCGATCAGTGGCCTTCTCTCCCAGGCTAGAAATAATACACCAACCAGCTACATGAGCCATATCCAGCCAAATGACAACCATTCGACTGCAAATTACAGCGTTTAACCTTCCTGAGGTCAACAGTCTCTTCTAAGACTGGGCAAACTTTTTTAGAAGAAAAACTTTAGGCATTACTTGTGCATTGCCAAATATATAAGATATCATCACTAGCCTTATAGAATGACTTGAAGCCATAGTAATAAGTAAACTCCCTCTGCATTAATTTATGACAATGTAGTTTAATATTGTACGCCTTCATTGCCCTCTAGGGGTAACTAACAAGCTGGCAAAACAAAGCTTTATTGCACTGTTTTAATACTATTAGCTGCTCGCATTGATTTTAAAGTGCTTGAGATGTGACACAGAGCAACTCCTTTAGGAGAGCTTGTGTCTGGCTACTGTCAAGGTGAGGAGTTATCAGTGCTGGGGAGCCGTGGCTCCTGTTAGTTGGTCCGGGTGGGAGCTATAGTCCATTTAATGTTTACTTCCCCTTACGATATTAGAGGAGTTGAGAGTCTGTGCCGGTCCATTAGGATTAGATCTCTCTCTATCTCTGTTTTTTTTCAATCTTTTCCTTTCTCCTTGCACCTGTCAGCAGTTTCAACACCGGACGGCTAATCCTAGCCCCAGAGAAACTGTCACTAATGGCTTCAGGTACCACCATCAGGGTCTAAATAGAGCCAGGACCTTACAAACATTCACACGTACACATAAACCCCTTAGCTATATTCTTTAATCTCCCCTCTTGGAACAAACCCCCATCTTCATCGCCATTCACTCCCATTCGCTAGTCCGTCTTGATGGTTATGGCCCTGGGTCTCTGTGGAGAATGGAAGTGCAATCACAGACTTTCTGAAGGTTATTACCCAGACCTCACAGGCTTTTCATGGCCCTTTGGACGCAGGCTGGAAAATGACAATGGTCAGCTATGCCGAGTCAGAGAAATGGGTGCGCTTCACTTCCACGTGTGGAGAAGCCGGAATGGCAGGGCAATAAAGGAAGGAGATGGCTCTCTCCCTCATTTCAGAGCTGTATCGGTGCATCTGCCAGCACATCTTGGGTGGAACACAACAAGCAGAGCGGAGGAGAATGTGTCAAACCGGGATTTGAAAAAGTGTGATGGAGTGCTTTCATTAAGGAGCGGAGAAGACTAAATCAGCACAACCTGTGAGATGAACTGGGATGCTCTACTTGCATAATGGCTGATGGCACAACAATTCAAAGTTCACAAGACATCTGAAATGGTCCGGTTTTCAAACTAAAATATAAAAGCTATTATTTTCAAAAGCATGCCTTGTTAGCAAAATTAAATTACTGTACAGTACATCAACTGGACATTTATACCAGGAGATGTCGTCCAGAGCAGTTCAGATATTAAAGGACTCATCCCACCCCCGTAATGGACTGTTTCAACTTTTGCAATCAGGCAGAAGGTTCCGCATCATCAGGGCCAAAACTGAGAGACTCAGGAGGAGCTTCTATCTTCAGGCCATCTGAGTCCTAAAACAGAACATGTCCCCATATGGCAAAATGCACTTAAACATATCATGTGCATATTTAATTTGCACATTGCACACACTCCTGCTACACTATATAAATAAATATATATTAAACACTTTAACATTTAAATTTTATTGTTATATCTTTATCTACAACTTGAAGTGATCATTTTGTTTAGAACTTCAGATTGGGTTTAAAATGTACAATTTTACTTACATTTAGACTAGGTCTATGTTTTAGGATATTTTGATATTTATCATTTATAATAATTTATAATTTACTTATTTATAATTTCTGCACAGTCAAAGGAGGGGTTCAGGATACATTTCACTGTGTTTTGTACCTGGATGACTATGCATGTGACAAATAAAGTATCTAGAATCTGATAAATGTCTATGTTGCCAGCGTAGACTACTACTAGAGTAGATATATAGACCTGAAGACAAACAGTTTCAATTCAAATGTAATTGAATTAACACTAAATATCATTCCATTAAATTTTTTAAGTTTATTCTGTATAAGTATATACTTAATTTAATGTCAAAATATACAGACTAGGTTTAGAAACAAAATGCTTTATTGCTATATTTTGAACATAAAAAAAAAAATCCCATGACAGCAAACCTGAACTTACTACTGTCTCACAATTCAGAAAAAAAAAATGGCTGATTCAGGATCACTTGCATTAGTTGTGTGGTTAATATTTTTTTAATAACTGTTTTTTCTTTTTTTTCTTTATGAATAGAATTTTCAAAATAAACTTTGTATTAATTTCTTCACAAAAATAAACACACCAACCACAATCTTCTGGTATATAATGTGCAATGTGTATAATGTGTCATTCCTGCAGCTCATAGTTTGGAAACTCCATAATCACCCTCGCTCTGCCATAGCTTTTTTAGTAGTAGAAACTGCTTGCTTCCCACAGCGCAGACCAGGGAAAATGGTCCTTCAGTGGGCCAGACATAATGTAGCTGATCTAAATGTTTTTTGCCCAGCAGTTCCCCCATTGTACCAGTGATGGAAATGAATGATAATAGCAGCAGAGAGAGGCCTTGGACTGCTACCCTTGGCTCAGAGCAGCCAGGCAATAACTCAACCTAAATTTACATACCCTAAAAATCTCACCAGGCACTTAGAACTGAAGCCAAGCGGTTTCGCAGCCTCCACCAAACATCAATTATTACATTTTTGTTTGGATCAAGTTTTCAAAGGCCATCCAGATGAGAGGGAACAGCAAAGGCAGGGTCTGATTCATTCCAACCCAACTACCCATTACTTTTATCAGCCACTCTAAGAAAAACACAGATGATCAACGTTTCACATCCAGCTTAAGTAGGGGGGAGAAATCAATATTTGACATGCAGCGTTGAAAGAAGGGGGGTTAAAAGTTGAAATTATCCTCCCACCAACCAGTGTTTGTTTGTGAGCTCGATGCATAAACACAAGAGACCACGAGCGAGCGAGGGGGAGCCCCTGCCGAGCTTCTGACATCTGCAAACTTAGAAGTGAGAATCCGTGCTGAATTATAAATAAAGGCTGCAGGCAGTAAACATGGGATTATGAGGTAAAATATACGGAAAAGAAATTACACCCGAGATATTGGAAAGCAAACCAAAGTGCAACCGGAGCTCTTGATGCATGCCTTACTAGATAATTAACATTTCTAAATGACTTCTTCCATTGACAGCTGGATGCTTTTGTTATTACGCAGACGAGAATTTTTGTGCCCCCACAGACTTGTAATCATCCTGTGGAGATGTCTGAACTGAGAAATCTAGCTTTGATTAATATATATGACCAAGATCATTGCTGGGTATTGATTTGTGTTCCCTTATCCAATTAATGCCTTCATGAGCAGCTCAGAAGGGGGAAATTCAGCTTCGACACATGAGAAAGCAATAACGTGAGAGTGCGAGAGATGGAGGAAGAGCGAGACAGAGCTGACAGCGGCCATAATGGAGCAGCTGCCGGCCCATAAATTCACAAAACACAACATCTGACTTACAGCCTATTTGCTGGAAAGATTCATTTTATCAACCACAATAACCTGGCAAATAAATGGAAATGAATTCACCTCTATTATTGTGCTTGTCATATCAGTGCTTGTGAAATATGTAATCGTCTGGTTCCACCAGTCAGTCTGTTACATTTAAACTCTATTCGGTTATTTTGGTTAGAACAAGTTTGTTTGGATAAACTGATGCATGGCTCATGCTTGACAGACTGCTGTGATATGCGTGTATTTTATTCTTTTAAAGGGGTCATATGCAGTGTTGGGCATGTTACTTAAAAAAAATTATTAGTTATAGTTACTAGTTACTTCTCACAAATAGTGACTAAGTTACAACATTATAAAAGTAACTAATTGCCAGGGAAAGTAACTATTACATTACTTAAAAAAAAATGTGGATGCCCCCAATATTAAATGTTAAATTAATGAAATTAACTGGTGGTGGTGCTTGTTTTTCATTTAATGTTTCTATAAAAAAACAGGCCAAAAATGATAAGATAACAAAACTACTACGAATTCTACTACTAATAACAATATAAAACACACTAAGCATTAATGAGCTGCTGGGTTCATTAATATTAATCATGTAGTATGCTTGGATTGATTTACTGAAATCAAAGCAGGGACAATAGGTGAGCACCAGCCAATAAGACTGTCATTAGCGCATTAGTTCCACCCACTACCAGAGAAACCAGCATTTCTTAAAAGCTTCCAAAAGGAACTTCGTTATTTTGACTGGAAAATACAACAAAGAATATCGTTAACATGTATCGCGTCAAGTCTGCATTGTTATGAAAGACTCTTCATACTCTTTATCTTTCTTTGCTTGTGTGAGACAAAGCAATGGAGACCCCTGTGCCTTCACAGAATTTATGGTACTTCAAGTACAGCTACACTGGGCATCCATTGAGATGGACTTAGCATAAAATGCTAATAATATTATAAGAAATTCTAGTAATGGCACATTTTATTGTCAGTAATGGTAACGGTGTTGTAACGAGGGAAACAGTAATTCGCTTGATTATCCGTTAATCAAGAAAAATAATGCAGTTAGTAACGCCGTTTATTTATAACACTGTTATTCCCATCACTGGTCATATGATGCCATTTCAAGATTTCTCTTTATTGTGTTACAAGCTATTAGTGCATAGATACACTTTCAGAAATAAAGGAACAAAAGCTGTCACTGGGGTGGTACCTTTTTAAAAGGTACATGTTTGCACAAGAGGTCCAATTTTGTTCCTTAAAAGTACATTATTACAACCTAACAGGTACAAAGTGTGAGATCCCTTAAGTTGCACCCCCCTAAAATGGCTTGTTTAAACACGGCCCCACTTTTTAATGTCATAGAGTGGGTTTATTTTCATGACACAGCTCGAACGTTTACGCAAAGAAAAAAGGAGGAACTATTATTCTTGTTGTAGTGTTGCGGTCGGTGCCATGTTCTGGAGACGCCGTCTTTCGCTGTTAAACTAAAAGCACAGAAGCTATAAAGTGGAGCAAGGACATTCTGGCGCTTCTGACTCACAACCTTTAAGTAAGTTACATTTTCTCATTAAAAGATCCTGCTACTTACTATTGAAATGCGAGATTTGAGCAGTAAAGGGTAATGTTAGTGCATGTTGTAGTGCATGGTGTCATGATTACAAGGGGTGATGTATCAATATGCGCAAAAAGACAGTACTAAGTCATGATAATCAGTAATTATGTCTTCACTGGCTGCAACAAATGCCTTGTTTGTAATGGCTTTTATTGTTTTTGTGTCATAGCGCTGGGACGTGGCATCATGTCATGGAGAGTTGTAACATTTTCGCCAACCATTCAACCAATCACAGTGCACTGGATACTTGGCTAATCGGAGCACACCTCGCTTTTTTAGAATGATGAGCTTTGTACAAATTGACCCGTTTTTAGAGGAAGGCAAACAAAAATGTACAGTATGTGAAAAATTATGTGTTTTTTTGATACTTAAACTACATGAACACATTGCATTACACCAAATACAAAAAATAATGTCCTTTTTAGCAACATCATATGACCCCTTTGTTTTTTTGTTTTTTGAGAAAATAGGAAAAATCAGTACCACAGCCCACACTGCAGTTCTTTTAAAGGACAAGGTATGCACAAATAATGCACTTAAATGCCATTTTAAGAAATAAATGACCATCAGAACCAGTATTATGGCTGACATTACTAAAACTTCCCTATAATTTATGTCCTGCTCAATAAGTTCTTAAAATCAAGGTCATCTTTGCTGGTCGCCAGTTTTCTTTATTTTTTTAAAATCTAAATAAATAGTCCCTTAAAAACCTAATAAGAAAACCTCTTCAACGAGTGTCAAACACTGTTGTTTAAGCTCTGATTCAAAATAAGTCTCCTGTTTAAAACAGCCTTGAAATGATGTATTTGTGTCTCTGTTTTCACAGTTAATCTGCTATGTGCTGTGAATGGGGTCTTGTCCTTGTGCGCAACACACTAGAGACCTCTCATACACCGAATTATATCCAAAGAGAAATGAAAATAATTTTGTGGTGAAGGTTTTCTGATTTGCATGTATTGAGTCGACTTAGAGATAAAGAAAAAGTTTTGAAAAACATATTTTGATAGCACTTTTCATGACTATTGCACAAAAGGCCTAAAACTCCAAAAGAAGCTGTATCAGTAGTTCAAGCTAAATTGTATTTTATAAACATTTTCTATAGGCTTTGTTATTTTTGCAACCTTGTTTTCTGGAACATATTTTTACGGTGATAAAAAGCTATGACAGAATTTCTGTAGTTCAACAGGTACAGAATGGTGCTTATATCATCAGTTAAATCACACTTACGTAACATACAAAATGGGGGGCATAGCTTAACATTTCATTTTATACATTAAAAGCAAGACAAAATATTATTCAAAATATTGTCAGAATTAAGATGAGATTTTAATTGAAGGATAAAGCAAAGAATATCAAGATTTCTAATGGGGCCCTGGGTAAGATTCCCATATTAAGGTAAAAAACAAAATACAAAAGCAAAAAACATACACACATGGGATTTGAGCATTTAATGAGACACCAAAGTATCCAGTCTTATCTGAATATGCCAGTTGTACTTATTTTATTTATTTATCAAGCAGCAATTAGGAGTGCTTTTTTGACAGGCTCTCTATGGCTATTTGGTAGGCTATACAGTATTAGTTTTAAAGCTGTCTGTGGAAAGTAGCAAAAACAAGCAGAATAGATTTCATATGCCATATTATGAGAACTAAAGTTTACTTGCAGATTATATAAGGACGGTGTGCAAATACACACGAAAAAGTCTTATATTTCCTTTAGCTCTCAAAACAAAGTGGGCAGACCAAAAAAAATAAAAAAATCCAGAATAAGGCTGCTTCCTGTGTCACAGTGCCACCTTGTGGTTCCCTGGCAAAATTTTCCCTATGTAGTCTGCATAAATGCTTAACAAATCCTCCAATATTTCTATAATTCTATAATATATATATATATATATATATATCCCAATAATAAAATGTAAAAATGAAGTGACATGCCATTCTGAGGTGGGCTTTTTCAGTATATGTAAAATTCCGATTGAAATCATAGTAGCTATCGGGCCATGCTAACATAGATTACAATTATCATTATGCAGAAAATTATCATTATGCATTATGCAAATGTAATAATCGTCATCTCTGTGGTGCTTGTCATATAATACAAGGTACAATGGACGATGGCAATATGGCCGACAGACATAATATCTACAAGTTTTTCCTTTGCACATCTAAATAACATAGAAGTAATGGTAAAGAAACAGAAATACGTTCTTCCTCAAATTCAGTGTATATTTTGAAGGCATTTATGCAACTTAAGTACTAAAAGTTGTTTATAAACCAAGCAACTCAATTTAAAAATCCTTTCTTATGTTCCACCACTAGATGACAGAATTTCTATTATTATTACACAGATTGAGACCAAGTATTGATTAATGTTTCATATGTGACAAGAACAAGCTATAGTAGTCAATCAAGATGATATTAGGTGCCTAATATATATAATGTTATATAAAACTAATAATTATAATATAAAACCAAGATATACATTTATATATTAGCATAATAAATACAAATATCTCAATATGTAATTTCTGTTTGGGATAATAACATATCTGCCTAATAAAACTCTTTCAATTTTTCTCCATTGTGTATTCTCATTTTTGGCATTTTTAGCTATTACTAGCAACGCTTTCGTCTGGCAGTGGATGTTTTGTTGCCAACAGTGCAGTAGTGCCAAGCGCAACACATGGGAGGTAATCACAACAAAGCAAACGTTTGAAACAGGGCTCTGATTCGAATCAAGACTGCTTATTAAAAAACATTTTTGGGTGGATTCGTATTTGTAACTGTTAAACGTGTCACATATGAAACATTAATCAATGATTCATGGGCTGGCAGGACATGAGCATCTCTGTTGCTGTTTCACATGGGCTGAGACAACTGGCTCTGTTATACTGGGAAGCACAAACATCCATCTGTCCTATTTTCTGCATATGGATGCCAGAGACATAGTGCTCCAGAGATTATAGACAGGAAAAGCCTTTTCCACACACCTGCCATCGCATCCTAGTGGTAGCAAACACTAGAGAAAGACCAATCCGTGCCTACCCACTCCGAAAGGCCTAAAATGAGTAAATAAAACAAATTAGCAGCGATAATGTACAAATTGTGTATGAACATATAGGTATACTGAAGAAACCCCAAGTTGGTAAAAACACATTTGATGCAGCTAATAAATCAATTAAGAGTTCGGGGGCACATTTCTAGTCATAGACAGCTTGAAACAATCAGACACGAGCGACTTTAAAGCACACTTTCATTCAGCCTGGCCTATTTTCCCGCGAAGGGACTTTACATGACTATGAGTCACGGATTCAATTCAATATAACATGTCCCTCACTTCCACATCCTCATTTGTTATAACAGATGTTCTTATGTCTTTTAGCTGTTCAGAAGATGGGGCAAAAGTCATAGACATCAGCTATGCTATGTGTCTCCCACTTAATGAGACAATAACAAAGCACCTGTATGAGACTGCAAACAAGCGTTTCCTGACTGATTAAAATAGATGTTTTACAGGCTCCTCTAGAAATGTTCTAATTTAGAAAACAAGATGGTGGTTCGTTTTGACATACCCTATGAATTACCTCTGAAATATTTCCGCAGAAATAATGACACAGCCCAAGTGCTGGCTTTTCAAGGCTGGCTGAATCGAGACAGTTCGATTTGATCATTACAGAAAAGCCTAATGTACAATACTCACATTAAGCAGCCCACGGCCCTAGAATATTGATTTCCCTCACTGCAGATAACAACCTTAAAATTATTACAATTCATCACATGCTTTTTACATCACCACAGTCATCCAGAATTTCTTCCTAATAATTTGCTGCAATATCTATGGTACAAACAAACCTTTTTTTGCTTCCACCAGCAGTAGAACAAGACTTATATGAAGATAAAACACATTCAAACCAATGCAATAAATAACTTGCAATGCAGTATATTTTATTCAGTAGCTATTATTTCAATTTGCTATGAACATCCAATCATTTTTACAGCCCAAATGGCAGGAGCCTTCAGGAAGGGCATTGATTGCTATTCTGATTGGTGAAGTCACATAATTCTCACAGATGGTCATTATATTTGCTTTTCTCCGCAGTGATGTAACCTCTTGGGGGTTGCGGTTACAGTTTGCTGGTTTTTAAACATTTGGTGGCCCACATTTTTTTCAGGCCATTGAGAGCATAGAAACATGTTTGGGGTTTGAGGAATAGTTGCAGTCATACATCTGTTTGCCTCTGGAGGGCTCAGCTGTACCTCTGGCTCAGCCGCTTTAAAACGGGGCATTTTTCTCTCTATTGTTCATAGCAGAACTAGCCATTTAGCTACTTATTACTTTTGCACAACACGCATCCAGTTTACCACTTTTTAATCATTTTCTGCTATTGGACAGAACATTTGCATAATTGCAGGATTTTGTTACCAGTATTAAATGTTGGTAGGCTACTATAACTGTTTTATTGATTGTATTTTTCTTTTACAATTTAAAAAGGTTCACGATTCGTTTTCTCTTCTTTTGCTCAGATTATAAGTAGCCATACTTTAAATATTGGTGCATCCCTAATTACAGGTATGTTTAAAATGTCTACTTTTTTCAAAAAACTACTTAATCGTCATCTGACTTGAGAATGATCTGTTTTTCACTATTGGCACTATTAGTGAATCACTTATAAGAATGTTTAAAATGTTATAATAATTTAATAAGAAAGAAATAAATTATATCTTACCCTATCTGGTGGTCTCTTTCCCATAAATAGTCTGGGAGGCATATACTGCAGAAGCAGCAGTGCTCATGGGGGTATCTTTGAATGTTTCTCTGCTCTGTGTTCTCTTATCTGGAAGGCCTGCCTCTCAGTTGCCAGTGTTTGCATCCCATGTGCCTCCCTGGACTGGTAAAGGTTACACAACAAACAGCACTTGCTTTTTCTGAATTTAAATGGGCAAAATGAGCTGGAGAGTTCCAAAGTCACATTTGGAGATTCAAAACTGGCTTATATTTCCTCAACACATCCCACTGCAGATTATTCCTTCACAATGCATTTCCACAAACATCTGATGAGATCAAATCACTATGTGAAACGTGAAAAAGCAGACCACCATGAAAAAAATGACAGCTGAAGGACTATGCTAGCAAACAGAAATGTTGCTTTCAGTAAAAGTACCATTGAGACACATATAGAAGACCGTAAGTCACATGCACTGCACTGACAGCATGACAATATTTGTCTTCAGTTTAGCTAAAACCCTGTAGAAATAACAGCTAAAAGTAAAGAAACACCTAAAACACAATTGTAAGTTAACTCAGTACATTGTTACAGAGCAAAACAAGTGCTGTCAAAACTGGTGATGAATGATTTTCCTTCTGTAGTTTCTCCCATCTCCTAAGTATTGTTTGTGGTAGTGCAGAGATCAATATTTTATCCCTTTTTTTCTTTCTCTCTCTTTTTGATACCTATGTGTACTCTTTAAAGGCCAACATGGGACCACCGATCTTCTGCTCTGAGGTTCCTCCCCAATTATGAAGGGACTTTAATGAGAATATATATATTTATCTCCAGGGGCTGGTATGGCACGAGAAGGAGCTGAGCTGAAGCTTTTGGTCAAGAGTTTTTTTTTGGCATATATTCCAAGGGGCATGTCGACTTCGCTGTTTTACACATTTTACACACTAAAATACACCTAGAGAATAACACTGGAAAAGGCAAACTGCAAACAACATATTTTTACACCAAGATTAAATACTCATGGCAAATGTTCTGTACAGAGCTGGCTACCAACAGACACATTTTACTGCATGAAATCCCAGTAAAAATTGCAGAAAATAAATAAACAAATATACGGACAAGAAACAATGTTGTTTTAAATTATATTATAACTCATTTTGTAATTGTTAGGTTCTCAGGAAGAAAAAAAATACACATACAAAACAATTCACAAGAAAACAGACAAACACATTACATTAATATTAAAACTGAAGTGCTCCTAGTTCATTTTACCGGCAGTCAGTAATTGATATACAAGATGATGGCAGTTGTGTTTATAGAAAACGATCAAAAAAGAGAGTCTTTTGGTTCTTTCAGTTAATCATGTGAGTGAAGTCTGCAACAGGAAATATTTAGAAATATCTGAGCATTGAATAAAACGACTGACCGATCAGAATCAAGTATTGCAGAGCTCCTTGTGATAAAAGTCATATCCAAGGCATTTCAGCTAAAGCATTCCTGACAGCACAGTTGTTTATTTACATGTCTATATAATTAGGTTTGTGCATACTGTGTAATTTCCAGGTAAAAGGTTAATGAACAGTAACACTGCATTTGCATGACAGTTTGACAGCATGCGCATGAATATGTCTTCTTTCTTAGTGTTCTTTCAGAGATCTTGAATGGTTTAAGCTTGTGTTAACCGGAGATGAGATAGAGAAACACATCCCCTACAGACTAGAAACTCTGAGGCCTTTGTGTGTTTGTGTAACAGCAGGGATAAATCCCTCATATTCCTTTGTACAAAAACAAGTCAAAATCAGGATGTCTGCCCTGCAGGCCTTGTCATATGGAGCGTCAGAAAAAAATACTGAGAAAGAAAGAGAAACCAAGTTTTTTGTAGGAGCATTAAATTCCCTGCATTTTTGACTAGCTTCTACATAAACATATGAATAGCTTCTAAAATATATATAAATGAAATATGGTCATAAAGAAACATAAGCACAAACACCTTATTTAACAAGCCAGAAATCAACTGTGATGGTTTCCTAGCTGTCCTTTTTATATGATTCAATACAAACTAACAACTAATCCTCTTATATGCGATATAATACTAGCTGCTTATTCATTTATGAATGCACGATTCAACACAGGCTACTCACGTTAGCAAGTAACATACAAATAACACAGATAACAATAAACCAGTGCAGTATTTGGCCCGCTTTCTCTAAGGGAGATGTTTTGCATTATGAAGGCTTATTTACAGTCAGTGCCATCAGAAAGCAATAAATATAGTGAATGAGTCATTTTAGGTGCACAATAGCAGCTCCATTATAAGCCACTAACTGCTGTCTGAAGGAACAATTTAGCTTTGATATATACAGTAAATCTCCACAGGACAAATGTATTCAGGTTGGACTTTATGCGTTCATGCTGAAAGCTGCTGGAAAGCAGCTTATTATAGATATCTCTATTGATCTCTCCTGTCCAAACTAGACTAGGAATGGGAAGTGGTAGAAACAGTGTTTTAAAGTATGGGACAACTTAAGAATTTGATCAATTGGACGGTCTACCAAGCAACTGCAATTATGTCAATTGAAGCTGTAGAGGCGACAACTCATAGACGTCGTTTCTGGCTTAGAGTAATAGGGGTGGCATGGTTCACAAAACCCACGGTTAGGTTTGTATCATGGTTTTAGGGTCACAGTTTTCGGTTCTGTACAGTTCTTGTTATTTTTTCTTCTAATCTTTAACACTCCAGAAATGTACTTCAGATTATGATATATAGCTTAATTATACACAATTTAGGATACAGAATTAAAAAAGTTATATCATGTAATCATTCATAAACTGAATTGGACGCGTGTTGCACAATACTTGCATACAGTCGCAGTTCTATCTATTGTTTTATTTCCACTGTCACGATAGGTAATAGAGCGCGGATCGGGCCACATTATTCTGTCTGAGCCCGGGCCAAATCCGACAGAGCTATAACCAATTTTTTTTCTCATACTAATGACACATGCACTTTTTTGTGTGGAAAACCCGCTTTTATTAGGAAGGCGTTCGGAAATGTCAACGGATGAGAGCATCAGCGCACACGGGGCAAAACACGCTGATGTGACTGAGCCTGACCAGAACCCGAGCATTCTTTCTAAATAAACCGCTGGGTACCGTCGGGCTCGGGTCGGGTATCCATCCTCTAATAGGTAACATGAAATCCAAAATGTTCCCACACACCAGATTTATATGACGCTGGCGCATCCTCCAACTCCGGGCAGCCTTACTTTTCTCTTCTACTTGCCATTTCTGCAAGTATAGTATTGTGACCTGCAGCACTCACTCCACACCATAGACACCTCAATTATTTTGCGCGAAAGGGAAACACACAGACGTCACATACTGGGCACGAGGCAACATTGTGCATGTCATGAACCGTCAAACCGTTCGACGCATGCATGCACCGAACTGAGACAAGAGAACCGAATGGTTCGTTTTCTTTTTCATGAACCATAACTCCCCTAATGATGCATAGCATGTCCAACTGTTTAAAATATGTCAGTGGACATACAATAGAAAGCAAGAAGACATATTTTGTATTTAAAATTTTCTCCAACAAAATGAGAGTGTTCAATTAGCAGTAACTAAAAATAAGGATTTTTGTTGGATTTTGGAGGTGTTGAGTGGTGGGCACGACCACAAAAATCAGGATCTAAGGCAACATGATTGATTCACATTTTTAAAACAGCATAATTTCCTATGTTGAAGCACTCCTATACCACTTTTTTGTTTGTTTGTTTTTTGCGGAAACTTAATATACTGTAGTACACAAAAAATAAAATGGACTGATCCGATGCTTTTTTTCCAAAAAATTGTCCGTTGTAGCCAACTCTGTCTCAGTTTAGAGGAATAGTTTACTCAAAAATTAAAATTACGGCATATTTTACTTACCCTCAAGCCATCCTAGGTGTATAAGATTTCCTTCTTTTAGACGAACACAGTCTAAATTTGTATTAAATTTTTTTGAAGAGTTTTAAAAAATTTGTAATGTCTATATATATATATATATATATATATATATATATATATATAACCACAAGTACTGTGTCGGAAAACTAACCTGTATGCCTTCGGGGGGGATATCACAACATCTTTGTTGACCCTGGAACAACATTGTGATTTAAAAAAACAGTTTATAGTTTTTGAGAAGTTTGGGCTTACAATCAGTGTTTGGTGCTTGTACATCAGTGCCATTCATCTATTATTAAATATTATTTTAGGAATTACTCAAGGTTAGCTTTAGGTGTAGAGATATGGTCAAAACTAAAATTTTGGATTTAAATGTTGTTCCAGGGTCAACAAAATATGTTGATCTAGGAACACATCAAACACAGGGTTAGCAGATGTTCTCTGCAGCAGATTGATGGTTTTTTGTAACAAAAATATTTTAAATATATTAAAATTATAACCTAAATAACTGACTTCCGGCAATGGCCATATGCACATCCCTGAGAGCACATCTTGGCTGAGTTCTGACTCTATGTACTGTATGATCAACAAACTTGTAGCCAATCAGCAGTAAGGGGCATGTCTATTAATGATGTGTATAGTGTGTTCAGTGAAAAGCCGAGCGACAGAAAGATAAAAAACAAAAATTTCTGCGGAATGATTAGGCAAGAAGTAGGGCCCGTTAAAATATCGGATCAGCTTTCCAGCGCTGGAGAGAACTTAAGGAGCGGACGCCGTTGCTTTGGTTCTTTTCTATCGGTGAGTAACACCATGCCTACACCAGACGCCCCACCACACCAGATGCGATAAAGCTACCTAAAAACTCATTTGTGTCAGCAAGTCATAAATAGAACAAGACAGTATTTTTCTGTCAGAGATTTGTTGTGTTGCTCGCGTCCTGTGTAGAGACGATGTACCATTGGTTCTGCTTTGTTTCACAGAACTAATCGTTACCTGGATTTCTTAAGCTACGTACGTGTGGGGCAGCGCTAACAGGGGCAATGTTTGTTTTGGTGATTTCAAATATCAATATTGGCTTCCAGAAATTGTTTACCCTGCCTTTAAAAAAAACCTCAGACTATGTTCGTCTGAAAAGAAAGTCATATACACCTAGGATGGCTTGGGGGTGAGTAAAATATGTTGTGATTTTCAGTTTTGGGCGAACCCCTTCAAACCATGACTAAAATAGTTTGTATTTTCAGACTCTACTTGTGGATGAGGTTATGTGTTACTAATATTGCAACCTTATCTCACAGAATTGACCACAAACTCTTAATGCATAATTCTGTGTTAGTGTTACGTAATCATCAAAAATTCCGTGATGGGCTCACGTAAAAGATGACAATGCAATTCAGTGACAGGCATCAGCCATGATCCACTCACGGATTTGGATTCAAATATTAGGTAATGACATTGCCATTATTGCATATGTATTGGGGTGTGATTTTTCACTGTAAATGGTCACAAAAGTTTTATTTATGTTAATTTATTTATACATTTATGAGCATGTAACCCAACACCTGCCCCTAAACCTACCATCAGTTAATAAAACACAAGATAAACCAGCAGTTACAACTACCAACATTATTTATTAAAATGTATTAATATTCAAATTATTGCGAGGCAAAAGGATTGATCACCATCTCTCTGTCGGCAGTGACTCATCTGTGCTGCAGGCTGCTGCTTTGTGCAAATTTAAAAAATGCCGCCTGGAGAATCCTTACATCAGCCTTGGTTGTAAAATTCTATTGGCTCTCGTGTGTCTCGTGGCCGATCGCGTTGTGCTGTTGTGAAAAGTTATTGGCTCTTTTGTGTCTGCTGATTGATTTGCGTCATTCTACAGGACGAGAGTGTGTTTTGAATAAGAGTCAACGCGTTAACGGAGAGGGATGATTTCAGCAATTAAAACCTTGTATTTTACTCTCTTCTTTGCATAAAAGACATTGTATGGCTTCAGAAGGGCTTGAAATACAACAAATTGTTAGTAATGTTTTTTTTCTACTGCTTATGGTCAGTTTTTGCAATAAATACCTGTGGCTGCGCTTATTTTGTCTGTGTGTGTTTATATTGTTCAGACGTGGGTAGGTTAAAGTCAAGTCAAGTCAAGTTTAGGGTAAAGGTGGGGCTAGGTGCTACAATCGGAGTATAAATTTAATATCAAATGAATTTGCTTATCCGTGAGTGATGGCTGAATTACATTGTAATCTTTTACGTGGTAGTATCACGGAATTTCCGGTGATTACGTGACACCAACACGGAATTATGCATTAAGAGTTTGTGGTTATTTCACGCAATTCTGTGAGATCAGGTTGCAATATTGTGAAGGTATTCCCTGAACAAACTAAAACAGCCTCTATACCGTAATCTGCGTAATTCTGCCATGCACTTTTAACGGATATAAAAAAAAACAGAGAGGGAAAAGGTCACAAGACCAAATCAATGAAGGGAAAAGAAAAATCAGCTTTAATTGGCTTTTAAGGAGAGCTGTGAGTCACATTAGGTCTAGTGTCAGCTCCCACCAGGCTGTGGCTGATAACAGCAGGAGGACTTCATGGCTCTAAGCTCCTCTGATTGCTCTAACACCCAGAGTATTTACCATTCAGACCTATCAAGCCTTTCCACATCCACAAGACAGAGAGAGACACAGAGGACGAAGAGACGAGGCATGTGATGGAAAGGGATTTCTTCTTCAGTCTCTAAGCACAGAGGGTCAAAAAGAACAACATACTAACAGAAAGGACAATCCCTTATGACCACATCCAACCAGTCTATGCCAATATAGACATATAATGCTCACATTCAAGACCTCAAAAACATGATTTCTGTTTTTCAAGTCCCCAGTGGAGCAGTAGTTGCATTCTAGCTCATGTTTTCAACAGAAATCAACTAAATACTGATTAAATGGTGAAAGAATTACACTTTAATTCATAAGAAAATATAGGAGGTTGTGTTCATTCAACTTTTGTGTGTATGTGGTGTGCAAAAAAAGTAAATGGTAAAGGAATAGCTCCAAAAATCCAAAAATTACACTTTATGTGTATACTGCATGTTTGAAAGAAATGCAACGACAAGAGAAACACTTGGGGTTACTCCCCATGAGCTGAAAACTACAGTAATCAATCATGCAGTGGACCCCAATGGATCTGACCATTTACAATCCTCTGGACACATCTCGGGTCAGAGCAGCAGGAATCATATCTGACTCACTCACATGGATGCAACTGTCAAAAAACCTTATCAGAAAAACACTACGTAAAAGCAGAAAGAGGGAAGCATCTGGTCATGGTCATGACACAACAATAAAAAGACTAATGAAACAGTGTTACAGCCTGAAAAACATGTGGCTGACAATTTATGTCAAATCTACAGAAATCGACTGCGAGGAGCACTGCTCTGCCATGCATAAACCTTTTAGTAATGCTGTGCAGGAACTGGTACAATTCAGTTTTCACTGTTGCGGTGTGGAGAATTCTGGAAAAACACTGTGCAGAGTGCATTCTGTGGTTTAACTCATCAAAAAATAGTAGCATGTTTTCATGACCAATTAAGTGTGTTTATTGCTAACAAAGTCAGGACTTGCTGAACCACTGCTGCATTTTCATGATATGTTTGTACTATTTATTTAAGATATAATTTTTGCATTCCTTATGTATCATTTTATTCAATTAAAAATTAATGAATTCAATGAGTTGTTTTTTAAAATATTATTATTAATACAATCCAAGGAGAAGGATTTCGCTGTGAACATTTCTAAAGAAACATTTCCATCCCCATTGCACCATTGTATTGCACCAATACAAAATGCTTACCAATGACTTCCTGCATTAAAATAGACATTTTAGAGTTACATTTGATTATAAAACTAATGTTTTCAGGGTATTGGGCTACAGCCCAGACTGAATATTCATGCCGTTATTCTCTGTGATATGGTCCAGTGCTGATTGCCAGAGAATGTGTAAATTTGCAATTATGTATTTAAATCCCTTTGCTAATCCTGACCATTAATGCTGTTCCCCTGGGATAAAAAGTCCATTAGTGGGGTTCAGTTTTGTGAAATACTTTATTTTTTGCTTTTTAGATTCTTTCTTTTTTCATTTATCTGATATATAAAGACAATATGAAACAATAAAGACCTCAGTAAGTTGATGGTCGGTCTAACTTAGAAACAACTCATTTAATTTTGGTGTTCCCTAAATGTGGATCATTGGCTAGTATGTTACATTTCACTGACCTTAACTTCATCAGTCATTCTTCACCTGCTCAGTGTCTACCACCAATTTTCTTTGCTCAACAGTGTAGAAATAAGAAATCCAATAAGTATCCAGTCACAAAGCAGCTGTTTCAACCAGCATCTTTTTCACACACAATGGCTATTTATAGTTGATGGACATGGTGGATTAACAAGGATCTCCAGAGTCCAGTTGGAAGAAATTACTTTTAGGGTTTTGGCAAGGTCCAACAGTCCACTTCAATGTCCACAGTCTAGCTGAGCTTTAGGTTGGGGTTGAACATTAGGTTCTTATTGCTGACTATATGCAGACACAGTCTGACTGTGATTCTATACAATGACATTTGACTGCCGTATGACAGAAGCTGAAAGTAAAATCAGAAAGAGCGAGTCCAGGTCTGGATGCTAGATTTTGGGGTTGATGTGCTGTGTTAGGTCTGACAGCACCTATTGCATCAGCAATGTCTGTAATAGTGGATTGTCTGGCGTAACACCTGCTTCAGTCTTACTTGGAATTGCATAGGTGTCCCTGAGACTGTGTTTAAACATTTCAGGGCAAGTCTAGCTGGAACAGAGGAGTGATGGGAGCATAGGGCAAACTTGATGTTTTAGGCAGCTCCAAGCCAATCATTAGCACCGGTGACTTTAAATTTACATATTGTGCGAAATATGGTAAAATCCTTTTGCATGGTCAACAAGTCAAATGTGCTTTTTGATTAGCAACCTTGAAATAGAACAGACATAAATATTTGTATTTTTTAAATTTTTTTATTTGTTTTCAACCAAGGTTAATATGGTCTATATATACTATTCCACTCCCCCTTTGGACAGGTTATGCTGCCCTTGTGTTTTGTCCTTTCACTTGAGAGGACTGATACAGTGAGCAGCCATGCAAAGCAGTCCATTCGCATCCAGGGACTGAGGTGATATTTTATATTTATCAGCTATTCACTGAAGATGCTGGGCTTGCTGTACAGTCAAGGCCTAGGGCAAAACACATAGAGGTCTTTGAAAAAGACTGCTTTTACAAACAAGACTTTAAAGGTCAGTTTTTCAGAATAAACATTGCATTTCTTTGCTATATGTTAACAGATATTTAACTGTTTGGATCAATATCCGAAGGGAAACATGCAAAACTAAACTTATAATAGGGATAACTATTAGAAAATTATCACAAAGAGAAGATCAATACAAAATTAAATACTGGAGAAAATAGTAGGTAAATAGTAGAAATGGGGGTGAAGAAAAGCTGGAAAGGTTGAATGCAAATTCAAGGATAAAGCAATGCAAATTCAAATGTACTATATGTACATATTTAGTATGTACTGTATTTGCTCACTAGGGAAATCACTTAACAAACATAAGCAAATTCCTATTCGTCCCTGTTGGGATCAGTCTGTCTGGAATCTGATCTGTAATAAGCTACCAGTGGGACCACAAGGGCCAAAAAGAGCAATGTTCAAAGGCAAACGAGTGAACATTAGCCTGTGCTAGGACAGTATAACATAAGGCTTTGTCTCCAGAGAATGTTCCTCTGAAAAGGATGCTCAGGCAGGACAGCATGAAAAGCAGAGCTTAAGCTTTCACCTCTTTCATCTTATTGTCTTTTGGATCGTACCCTATGCCTCTGGCATTGTATCAATTAGCGCTGAAAGGGCATCCCTGTGAGGAGTACACCAGGTCACAAGCCGCCATCATCCTTTCAATGTTTAATGGCAGCTGGCGAGGAACAAGGTCGAAGCAAAAGGCGCAAGAAAGTTCAGACAGCTATTAAGATTATTTCCAGGCTCATTTTCTCCCATTTGACAGTCTCCCCCTCCTTTCTGTTTAAAATCTTTTTCATTTTGTTACCTCTTCCTACTCAATCCATCTTTTCAGAGCAGCAGATTAACAAGGCAGAGCCGAATCTGCTGGCTGTGTGCATTTTCTTTGAGTACACGAGTGGAGAGTGCTTGTTGTGGTTCTTGGCACTCGCTGACTTTTAAACATTTCAAGCTGTTCTTCCATGAATGAGTCATGCTCTAGAGGAGACATAAAATATGCAGCAAAATGTAGCTTCAGGTACAGGAACATTCAGAAATGCATTGATTATTCAGGCCTGTCATACATGATGCACAGCAAAGAATGTGTTGAGTCGGATTATCATGGGATGTGTATGGAAATACTGAATCGTGAAGTTATGATTTGGTAGCCTAACATCGTCCAATATGCCCCTGCTGGTAGTTTCTTTAACTAAATTATATATTTTCATGTATCAAAGTTAAATAAGTTTTTACTGCTTAATATTTTGCAGAAACCATGATATAGTTTTTAGGGTTTTCTGATGAACACAGTCCATATATTCAAAATGTAAAGATGTAAAGATCTTTACCTTTAACCCAAACTCGCTAGTTCTCCAGGGCATTTGCAGTGAACCTGAAACTTAAAACAAGCAAAAATAAAACAAAACACAATAAAGCATCATTTGTATTGACGTTAGCTGTACAGAATGCACAGAAGAGAGAAATATCACTCAGCTCCTACAGAGAGCAAAGGAGTGCAGGAAAAAAAATGCAGAAAAAGTATGAATGTCTTACCATCTTATAAATGCAGTTGAGCTGGGATGGATTAGAGACTAGTTTCTGTGATAAATCTATGGCAATATGTATTAGCTAGTCCAATTAAATGTTCTGTATTATAAACAGTATGAAAATCATCAATCAAATTTGATTAACATTGTGTGAGTTCACTTTGGTTTTACAGTGCTACACAAGAATATTCACATGAAACACAATAAGTATGTCTCAAAGAAGTAAATCACAATACATTAAACTGTTAAGCCAAAATCATACTGTAATGTGCACCATATTCTGATCCCATATGGATAAAATTGCGCTGCAAAACCATATCCAAAGTGCTGAAGAAGTAGGAGGAAACTTCACTCTCCTTCACACATGTAAATACAGAGTCAACTAAGCCAGTCCATTGGCTGCGTTCTCAATGTTTTCAATTCACTCCTCCCTGAAGCCATTTGCTTTATAGAACAAAAGGGGCCCTCAATACTGTGAAATGCAATTTCTTTATCCAGCCCGCCTGCAGCACGCACTGGAACACATTTCAATTTAGAAAGGCCTAAACAGCTTCATTAATTATACAGTTACACAGGTAACGCAGAGCAAGCAAGGGCATAATTTATGTAGCCAGAAAAACAATTCAGATTGAACATGTATATATTATCCTGTATTTTCTCCATACTGGGAAGTTATTTATAACAAAAGAAAAGTTGCACAAGGATGAAGACAAAAAAATATGTATATATATATATATATATATTTTGGCAATGTCTAGGTTTCAAAATGTCAAACTAAGTTTAACTCAAGAAAAGACAAACTGAGCTGCATACTTTATATGCTATGTCAGGCCATTTATTATACACATTTTCCATTCATTTTGGCCTTAAAGTAATACCTCACCCTCCAAAAATGAAACCACCTGTCAGACTCTGTGTTATGTGTCACTAGATGTAGTTAATTAGTTCACCTGTCCTGCATCTTCCCTAGTGTTTATAAGCCCATTGTATTCTGTCCTGTGTGTCGATCGTCCACGTGAATCCAGATCCTGGTTTACGGCCAGGAGAGCCGATCCCGATTCCAGCCCCTAGATTACGGCCAGGAGTGCCAATCCTGATCCCTGTTCCAGTCTCGTCCAGGAATGCCGATTCTGATCCCAGTTCCAGAATCTCGGCCAGGAGTGCAGATCCTGAATTCAGTTCCAGAGTCTTGGCCAGGAGAGCCGATCCCGAATCCAGTTCCAGAGTTACGGCCAGGAGTGGCGATGCCGAATATAATTTCAGAGTTACGGCCAGAAGTGCCGATTCCTGATCCAGTTCCGGAGGTACGGCCAGGAATGCTGTTCCCTGATTCAGTTCGGGAGTTACGGCCAGGAGTGCTGTTCCCAAATCCATTTCCAGAGTTACGGCCAGGAGTGCCGTTCCCAAGTCCATTTCCTGATTCACGGCCAGGAGAGCTGTTCCTGAATCCAGTTCCTGATTTACGGTCAGGAGAGCCAGGATTTACGCTGCACCCACCAGCCACCAGCGACAGCATGACAAGAGCTCCCCGACTCCACCTCCAGCCTCTGAAGCCAGAACTCTGCTTCGGTCCTCCGACCTGTCGGCTCCACCGTGGACCCTAGTTCCCTCCTCTCCTTCGGGGCCCGTCTGGTCATCAGCTCCATCGGGCTCCTCTCTCCCTCGAGCTCCACCTTGGTCCTCTCTAGCTCCGGCTCCGCCATGGCCTTCCGGATCCCCTCATCCGTGACGGTCACCAGCACCACCGGTTCCGCTTTGGCCCTCCAGATCCTTGCAGTCGGCCTGGCTCTCCTTCTCCCTGTCGCCACCTTCGGCTCCACCCCAGTTGCCCGCACCCCACCCCCCTCCTCCCTTTGGGATGTTATTAGGATGCACCTTTCCGGGAGGGGGTATAATGTCAGACTCTGTGTTATGTGTCACTAGTTGTCTTGGTTTTTATTTGGTTTTCCTGTGTTCTATATATGGTCGTGTTCCTGTTCTTGTTTAGTTAATTAGTTCTTCCTTGCCATCTGTGTTCCTCACCTGTCCTGCATCTTCCTTAGTGTTTATAAGCCCATTTTATTCTGTCATGTGTGTCGATCGTTATTTTGAGTGTGTGTTCCTTGTCCATTGTAAGCTCTTTGAGTTCTTAAAGTCTATGTTCAGATTGCTATTATTGTTGTCGCCTGAGTCAACCTGCACCATGGCACCACCTTTAGCTGACCCAAAACCAGAAGATTTCTGTAGAACATAAAAGGATAAAAATCTGTCAACAAATTATTACTATGGCTTAATCAGCATTTACAACTTCCATAGAAGCAGCAATGCTATGTTTTAAGCTATTGAGAAAGCAAAATGTAAATAATCATTCAATGGAAATTCAGTGTGAAGTTTATTAACAAATTAGCAATGGCTTTGTGAAGAAAATTATTTTGAGCCAAATGTTTTCAATGAATCAGCAAAAAAAAACAATTTACTCTTAATCATATTTAGTTGACATAAAATGTCAATACACCAAAAGTACCGGGATGGGTTAATTTATTTAGCTTATGATTCATTCTTATACAGCATAAGGAGAATATGGCAAATACATAACAATGATTTCATACCATAGACAAAAGTACTTACTTCATCTTTCCAGCCCACATAATTTCCAGATGGTTGTGTCAATACAATGTTTATCAGTTACAGTTCATCATGCATTGAGGAATATTGATTGCCAGCATCTCTTCATAAGATGCTAATGAATTACAGTCATTAGACTGGAGTCAATTTCCACCACAATGCAAAAACTAGGCCCATTTTACCATTTTAAACTCAGTCAATAAGTTCATAGTGCTGTGAGATGTTGTGTCTTAATGTGGATGTAGAACATTTCCACTTGGATGAACACAAAGCCCAGTGTGATGGCTTTCTCAGTCAATTGGTTCACAGCACCGTAAAAAGACCAAATCAATGTCCACATACTTGGGTTGATGTGCATTTTATTGAGGTACAGGCACAGTGGTGTGTCTGTTCATTGTCCATTTTGAGGGCTAATTTCCCAGCATGGTCTTATAACTGGATCAAGTCTCTGCTAATAGTATGTTCTAATGCATGCAAAGAACTGTCAAGCAACATTAATAGAAAAGATTTAGCATTCATTTATTTCAGAAAGAATGTTAATTCTACTCTTACTTTTAAGTTTTTCAAAGTTTTCAAACTCGTACAAACTTATGGCTTCATTAATAACTGTATACAGTATGGTCATGTCTTAACACTTATGGCCAACCTCATTACGCACACAGGAAAAAAGCAGCTGAAAATGTAATTCAGCACAGATGTTTAACTCTTGATTAATGAGATAAGGTACTATCTGATAGTTAACTCTGCTTTGTGCCATCGCACTCATTTTGGACGCTTGCCTGTAAGGTTATTAGTAAAACAGAGCTGGTGAGCTTGATGACTTGGGTTAATAGAATAATATGACACAGGGCGTAGCAGCCTGAGAAAACATTATGCAAATATTTACCTTTTCACTTCAGCAGAGCGAGTAAGAGGAAATCTGCATCCCATTTACATCACAATGCCTGGAGTTCAGGAGCAACTGTTTCAAGCCAACACACAGTGTAAAATTTATATTTAAATAAATAAACAAAGCTGTTTGCATTTGCTGTTAGGCCAAGTTACAGCATGTTTGCTTTAAAAAACACAGGGATTAGCCACCTATAGTTTTCATTCTTTTCAAAGTCACCCTGAAATGATTCATTCTCCAGGATTAGAAGCCACTGACAACTGTTCACACTTTCCACAGAAAAAAAGCAAACAATATGTATTTATCAGGTATTGTACGTTTTATTTCATATTAAACACCAAAGCATCATAATGATTGAAGTCAACTTTCCAAATTGCTATGTTATAGAGTATGTTTCTGTGAAATGCCTCTTTTGGTCAGCTGCATTTATTTTTGCTGCATTTATTTGATCAAATATGGGCCGTTGAATCATTAGAAAAATAAAGAACACCATTAATTTTCTAATAATTCAAAGGCCCGTCGTCAGTTATTCCACTTTAAAACTATTGTGAGTAGGATTGTTTCTTCCGCATCTCATCCAAAGCCTCCGTTGTTAAGTCTAAAATGTCATTTTAGACCTATAACAGAGGCTAGCTTGAACTGTTGATAGCAGATTAATGTAGTTAATAGCCAATTTATGTGTGTGTGTTTGTGCATCTCTCAAAAGTTTTCAGCTAAAACATTAGCGCGTATGTTAACGTATGTTAATGTATGTGCGTCTCTGAGGAGAGAGAGCGGGAGAGATAGAGTATGTGCTTACTGTGCATAATAAAATGTAATTTTGTGGCAAAATATGTAAACGAGCTGCCGTTTTTATGATGTTGATAACTATATTTATTTGTTTGGCCAGTGTTGGGTTTTGGATATTTAGCTGTTGTAAGCATAGACAGTATCTATGAGTTTAAGACCTTTGAAATCATACAAACACTATACTATATATAATACAATATATAGATCAGTGAATACAAACCATTTGGCAAAGTGATATGGAAATGTTATGCAGTCAGAGAGCTGCCTGGAATTTTGTCAGTCAATCAGATTTAAGCATTCAACGGCCTCATAGTATAATATAAAATATCATATGTTAGTATATAATTTATTCCTGTGAAATCTGAAATTTCTGCAGTCATTCCTCTAGTCTTCAGCATGATTCTCATAAATCATTCTAAAAATGTGTTTTTAAGAAGCATTTATTATCACATCATTGGTTGGAAACATTTGTGTTCTCATTAGTATTGGGGAAATGTAAAGTAAAGTAAACAAATTAGTTTGAAAGTAAACAATTCTTATTAAAGGTATTTAATATCACTTTTTGCCAGTTCAATGAATACTTGTTGAATAAAAGTATTTTTTTATAAAAAAATGTATATATAATAAAATAATAATAACAAATTACTGAGCCCACGTCATATATATTTAAATCATTTACATTAACAACAAAAAAAATCATTTGCACTTGTTAGGTGCTTTTTTGTAAACACTATTGTGAGAAGTGCTATACAAGTAAAGTGAATTGAACTGAAATTCAATTGGAAACCTTGACACAGCCAGTCTATCCTTTATTGTCATGCACCTCAAGTCTATTTCTGTGGCATTCCTCTACTCAATGTCACTTTGAATCAAATTAAAAATCTTAATGTCAATAAATGACCCTTGTTTGAGGACACATAAAATGCCGTTAAGAGGCAGAAAGCCCAGATGAGGACACAGTGCTTTTAGAGGCTTGTGCATTACCTCATCCTATACAAATGACTATGATCTTTTTAACCCCTCACTGTTCTTCTGTCTTGTCTCTGTGGTACTTTGACATCTCAGAAGCCGTTTGAAAGTAGTTCCCTTGATTTTTTTCAGTTTTGTGGGAAAAAAAATGATGCTGTCCATTTCTCCCCAGTCTGCTGAGGATCATTGATATGGAAAGTCATTTGTTACACCTCTGGTGGGGAAGCTTAATGAACTCTCTCAGCAGCCTGTCAGATGAGTTTTGAGACAACTGCATTTCTGAAGTACGCAGGAGCCGTCAACTTGAACAATAATAAACCAGGCCCATCCTTTATCAGTGATTCAAAATGAAAAATGCAGAAATTAACTGATGATGTGACACTTCGAGCTGTTTGAATACAAACACATACGCAGAGGGGGTCCTCAATAAACACAGCACAAGCAATGTTTTTCTTGTCTAAATTTGCTTATGCAGACTTTTATCATCCCCTTCCTGTCTTTGATGCCCACCTAAAATGATCTAGCTCATGCAGATGACTGCAGTAGCTTGCCAAAAAACAGTAGTGGGCTTTCAATTTGAGGCATTCATTGTTTTTCTACCTTTTTTGAAGGCTTTCAAGTCTCCACAAGAAAACTCTACATGTCTGCAGATCAAACGGAAAGGCCGGGAAATACTGGTGTTCGCATAGCCTTTATATTACAGCGCTTCAGGCCATGATGTACGCAATCACCCCCACTCATTCACTTTGATCAGAGAGAGATCTGTGTTAGTCAGACATGGCAGCAGAATTAGATCGTAATGCTCATTTTCTTCTATAAGGTACAGAATATGCCACTCAAGTAAAGAGAGAAGTGCTAGGCACACCCTGAGGTAAGAATAACATGGCCAAAAAACAAACTTAAACCACTTTCATAAAGTACATTCTACAGTATTTATCAATAACACCTTTCCATCCCTCAGCAATACTCTCCAGCTATGTGAGAAACGATCAAGCTTTGAAGTGTAAAATAGAAGAAAATATGTAAATGAATATATTTTTTAACTTCAGTCACAGCTATCCTCTTAAACTTTTCACCCTAGACTCCTGTAGCCAAATACTTGATTTGTGCATAAAATATAGTCATCACAGTAACTTATTCTGGCTGTTTACATTCAACCTGACATGAAAAACATACAAATGCAATTTGTTGTGTTTTTACATACCATTTTGGGTTTATAGGTTACACAGATGAAGTTGGTGGAGAAAGTTATCTGTTAGCATTCCCATTCATCTCAATGGCAGTTTCTTGGCTGGCATGTGATTTTAGCTAGTCTTTGTGTGCAGTATACAACATTAATTTGGGAAACAAAATAAATGAACGAAGACTCATTTTTTTGCAGAAGCATGTACAAACCAGTAGAATCATGGTCAGTTTAAGTAACTTCCTACTCTTCTAACCAGCATTATTAGCTTGTTGTAAGCATTTCCCAGTCTACGTTTATAACCTCCTTCCCACACACAGTTATTAATATGAACAGGTAAAACTACTGTTGACCTAGTCTATTCCAAGTAAGAATGTCAGTCACGTCACCCCTAATATGTTCACTGTGGTACATTCGATGTAAAGGTCATATATCACTGAAATGGGAGACTATGAAATATGACCATTGATTGCTGAGGGGTGACAGCAGTCTTGAAGGCCTTATTAATCCTCAGAGAGCATTCAGTCAAGCAGGGCTTTTGTAACCCTGAGAAATGGGTCGTCATTACTGCTCAATTACCCTGAAGAACAATTTAGCATGTAATTACTAAAAGGGGTCAATTAACGTTGATAATATACATTTTAGTACAAAAGCATGTGTTGGCGATTTAACAAATACATCAAATTGGCGATAACAAAATAATTACAGAAAAAAAAGATGTTTGCAGGGGGTAAAATGATTTGTTAAAATATTTGTATTACAGTAGGTAAGTTAAGCTAATTCACATTTTTAACACCTTCCTCATATAGTATGAGATTATAAAGCCATATTAAAAGACATAGAGCCATTGTGAGATTTAAAGTCATATTATGAGACATTAAGTTATGTTGGAAATTAAGGGCAAGATTTACTAATGAGTCATGCCAGCATAAACAGTCTTTTTGTATTAAGATATTGTTGTCAAGAAATACTAAAGCTGCACAGTAAAGAAATGGCACTGAAAAGGCTTTGGAAACTGGTCATTTTTGCACCTGACCTTAAATATGTATTTGTAGGAGCTTCCTTTTCAGATGCTAAATTTATGGTAAGTAAAGTAAAGAATTCAAATGAATCACGCAATGCTATTTACAAATGTATTTACACCATTATTTAACATCTAGGCACTAATTTACGCTTGTCTTGGTAGATTGTGCTGGTTGTTATGACAATTATCAGTCTGTATCTGTGCATTTACTGTGAGCACTGTCAGTAAATATTTTTCCCCTCCCATCTGGGCTTTTATGGAATTGTGCTCTAATTTGACCTGTGTAGTAAATCTTAAAGTCAAAATTTTGAGATTTAAAGTCACATTTATCAAGTAAATTTATCACATAAAAGTTTCATGGCACATTGGAAGATTTAAATTCATAGTGTGTGATTTAAAATCATGTTGTGAGATATAAAGTCTTAACTATGTGATATAAAGTCACATTGTCATATCTGAAGTCACAACCGTGAAATGGAAATTGTACAATGTACTGTAAAGTCACATTGTGAGACAGGCATGTTGGTACTACTTAAAAAAACAGGAATAGCATCTCTTGGATGATTATATCAAACCTTTGATTATAATGGTAATTAATGTTAAAATTATAGTAACGTTCATTGTAGGCATGTAATGGACCATCCGTCCAGGATGGACCACACGAGTGAAGCAGAAGCCATCAGCACACAACACCCCGTTCTCCCACCCACACAGCAACAGATATTTTTAACACCCCTAAAGTGTGCGAACGAGAACAGATTAGACCTTGACTCTCACATTCCCTACAACGTTTCATCCTCACCCACATATAGGCTACTGTACATGTACTCACACATAAACCGCCGCTTATCTCGCACAAGAGAGCTGCTACCTGTCTGAGCCTACTGGGGCTCCGGCGTTGATTAATGACACAATCGACTCACTAATTAACACCTGTACTCTGAGTTTCTAAAATAAGCCAAAAGAAGAACGTAGGGGCAGGTTATCGATTTCCTCTCCTCCCTCAGCGCAGCCAGTAACACCTCTGAAGTTGATTCCAGGCAAGAAGTGAAGATGTAATTATTGTACTCTTTTACAATCACCAGTCTGTCATCATTCTGAGGCAGAATACATCTCTGTGCTTTTGCCATCATTTAGGAATTGGTCAAACAGACCCCACTGATACAGTAATAATAATAATAAAAAATTATGTATTTTTAAAATGAAACATACTGTCATACTTTTGCGATTCTATCCCAAGTAGATTCCATTTACTTATGAATTATGCAATTTACAGGTGTAAGCAAATTAGCTAATATACAGATAAATCAAATCAGAATCATTTAAGGTTCTAAAGGGAATTTGCACAGAATTGTTGTTTTACGGCGGATCACTGAGTCTGTCTGGGATTCACTGAACGAGCCGTGTGACATCAACTTTGCGCTGGATATTAAAATCCAGATTATAGTGTAAACATTATTAGCACATTATAAATAAGCAAGATCGGCAGTTTAAGACATTAACTTGTGAGCACAAAACACAAGACGCTTCTCTTTTCAATTATGAAGATGGCTTTATTGGATAAACCTAAGACATATAAACTAAACTATCACATAAACACAGGCATTTACACATTCATACGTGTTGCAGGAAGAAAGAAAGTAAGGAAAGAATGAGTTTAAGAGAATGAAAATATGAAATCCCATTTTTACAGCAATAGGTGCTATTGCATCGACTTGAACAAACATCAATCAAAAGATTAACTCTCATCAATGAGGTTAACATTTATATCAATTTCACCAGTTCAGCCTGAATCTGGAGGTTTGTACTTGCGTTGCCTTCACCTTCTACACAATATTTGCACAATATTGACAATCTCCTACCTGAGTTGGGATTCTCAATATGCATCCTATACTGTTTTCTTAAAAAAAAGCCCAAAATGTACAAAAGAAATTCACATAATGTAAATAAGTTGTTACAGAATATGTGAATAACTCAAATTTGACAAAAAAAAAAAAAATCATAAAGAACCTTAAGATTTTAAGGCGGCAAATATGTGATTCAGAATTTATAGTTCATATATGTTCATAATCTAAGGTGACCACACGTGGCATTTTACATGAATTTCCATAAGGATATAGGTTTTTGTAAACCAATTGGTATGACATCAGTTCCTTATGTTTTGAAGTACAAATCAAAGCAATATAGAAATCCTGGCCAGGATTCGTCCAGGAAAAACTCATGATCTGAAATCAGATTGGATTTGTTTGGTCCCCTCATCGACTCAATCTATCAGCTTATTTACCTGTCTGTGTGCGTGTGAGAACGCAGGTTCCTCTGTGGGAATCTCAACTCCTAGACGAAGCGTTCTCAGATTGAATTGCGTGGTTTACCTGCTCACTCGCATTCTTCCGCGTTTGAGTTTTCCGTCACGCTACAAGGGCACTCTCCTTGATCGTTCATTCTTGTCTGTCTCCGTGACAAACACAGGCTTTAGAACTTGAATATCGTGTATAAAAGTAGGAAACTATATAAGTAGGAATTTGCCTCTCAGTCATGTTTTCATTATTTAAACAGAGGTAACCTGTCATTAATGTTTTGGTTGAAATAATTGAGAGGTTGTTGCATAGAAAATGCATTTGTAAACATCAGCAAACCGTTGTTTGGAGATCCATTAGCATTGAGCTAAAAGCAGAGCAGACTTATTCATCATGCTGTCACAGGTATGGATCATGGGTCAGAGTTCCTCCTCTCTCTTCTGAACCTCATCACCTCAACTCCCTTGGGAGAGACTCTCCTCCATTCCTCCATAATGAGATTGAGAAAGAGGGCCAAGGGACACTCTCTCCAGTAATCCTGTATCATATGTTCGCTTTGCACTGGAGCAAGGATACAAAAGCTTTGGAATAAAAAGGTGGGCAGGTTTGAGGAAGTCCAAAAAAACATGATCAGATTAATTATTATATTACATGTTCTTTTAAATCCACAGTATAAAATTTGTAGAAATTCACAATCTACAGAGAGTGTCATGGTCATTAGGAGGGTAAATCCAAAATGAAGCTTTTGTCATTATTTAGCTTTTTTGTCCATACATTCAGGGGTTAATTGGATCCAAAACATCCCTTATTTCAATTTAACAAAATAAATCCTTTTAACCACTGGTCTGAAACTAAAATTGACCCTATTTACTTACAATCTTTTTTTTGCCAGAACTATGCTTTTAAGAATGTTGAAAGGATATGCACATCAAAAGAGGATTTCAAAAGGCAGGAGAACTTACAAAAAAATGGTATTTATATAGTATAATAGTCACTAAAGAACACTGTTTACTGTCCTTTAACAAAGCATGAAAAAGCCATCAAACTAGAAACGTAAGAGGTTCTTTTGCAACTCTGTGGAACTGAGGAAATGCCTAATTAGGAAGTGCAAAACATTTCCAACACTCAGAAAAGCAAAAGACAAGCATTTGATGTACAAAAAGCAAGTCAGCCATAGGGATTTTCAACACAAACACGGAGCTGATGATTAAAACATTCCAAAAGATGTCCTTTTTTTACCCCCATATTTTCCCACTGCTGCACTCGGGCCTTCTAAGAAAAATATACCAAAGTGAGATGTCAAACCGCTTCAAGCATGCAGAGACAGTTGAGCTTTTAATGTCTGATTAATTTGTTTAAATGATGAAAACTGTGAGACTATAGTTTGTGCTTCTAAAGCAGATAAGTGGCAGAGGACCAAGTTGCAATTAAACTTAACTAATGTCAACCACGTTACTCTTCAGTTTTTGTTAGTGACTTTATTGCCAGGAGCACACAAGGAGGAACTCAGTTCGTAGTACTTGTAAAGACAGAAATGAGCCAAAAGTGGAAGCGTTCTACTTTTTGTTACCATCACTACCCACAAAAGGAATCTGTCCCAGTATTAGCTGTGTTGATAAAATGTGTTGGCATGTTCTCACAGATGTTGAAATACCAACAGACTATTATTCAAGCAACTGAAAATTACCCAGCATCAAACTAGTGACTGCATTGCTACAAATGTTTTCTTAATTAGTATTTTTCCTGTTAGTATAAAAAAATATCCTTAAAACAAGATTGCTTAACATTGCATAAGATTTGTATTAAAATCATTTATCTTGAACTATATTTATTTATTTTATCCTGTTTCAATCTTAAGCATAAATGTCACAAAATTCATACTGAAAAACAAACAATTTGCTTATTGGCTTTTTTTATTTTATCATTTACTCACCCCCATGTCGGAACTCGGGTATGATCCATCTGGGTTCTTGTAGGATTTTCGTATTTTCTTTCGTTTCATATTATTTTTTCCCCCTTTTTTTCCATTTTGGGGTTTTATTATTTTCTGTTTTTTACTTTCAGCCTCCCTGTCATTCTGATCTTGCGCAGCTGATTGCTCTTCGCAATCAGCGCGCTGTCTGCTCTGCGCACCTGTTTTCCCTTTCGCTCTAATTTGTTTCCCTATTTCTTCTAGCCTTTCTGTCTTGTCCTTTTGTCCGTGTGTTCTGTCAACACTGACCTCTTGTCTAGTTGGTTGCGATCTGTCCATGTGCTATTTTCTTGCTCTGCCCAGTTCGTGTAACGTCTGTTTTATTTCTAGTTGCCATCTGCCTGATTTGAATCTCTGGAACTGACCAGGTGCCTCCGCTATCGACTCTGAGCCCAGATTTCCCTCTCACTCCTGTGTGTACCCGTTTCGACCCCTCGCTGGACGACGACTCTTTGGATTATGGGTTTTGTTTTTTATGACTTTGTTTTATCAGCACTAGCGTTCGTGTAACTGAGAGCCCTTTCCCAACGGGGTTGGATTATTTGTTTGGACTGAGTTATTTTTTTTCATCAACAGACTGTGTTTTGCTTTTTGACTTTTTGCCAGTGCTCTGGCTCAATAAAATCTGCTCTCAGCATCATCTGCTCTTGGGTCCTTCTGTCCACCCCTGACACCACACACAGACCACTAATGGATTCAGCGGATGGAGCCGCTATGCAGGCTGCTCTGGAACATCAAGGGACCATGCTGGGCCATCACGAACAGGAATTATCTTCCACTCACCGTGTGGTCAATACCCTGTCTGCTCAATTCGCCGGACTGATGGAGCGCTTCGACCGTTTTGCGGGTAGTGCGTCTTCACTTCCGGCTACCGGCCCATCTCCTTTATTGGCGGAGCCTCGAATTAATAACCCGCCCACATATGCCGGTGAGCCCACAAGTTGCAGGCCATTTCTTATCCAATGTGAACTTGTTTTCTCTCTTCAGTCAAGAACCTATGCATCAGAAACCGCCAAAGTGGCCTTTATCATCTCCTTGCTCACTGGCAGAGCACGCGACTGAGGTACCGCTGTTTGGGAGTCACAGGACAGGTGCTGTTCTGATTTTTCAAGTTTTAAAAATTAGATGATTAAGACTTTTGATCAATCCGTGTTTGGCAAGGAAGCATCCCGTTTGCTAGCGTCTCTTCAACAGGGCAGACGTTCTGCAGCTGACTACTCTTTTGAGTTTCGGACTTTGGCTGCTACATCTGGGTGGAATGGCGAGACGCTGATTGCACGTTTCCTAGAAGGGCTCAATCTATGCTTGTGAGGTTCCGGACCGTCTGGATGAATTAATCAGTCTTGCCCTCCGCTTAGATGCCAGAGCAGAGCTGCGGCGTTGCGCTTGGAGGCGTCCAGAGTCTTCCGCGGCCATTCCTCCTGTCCCATTCACTCCGGAGGGTGAGCCCATGCAAGTGGACCGCTTGCATCTGATCACAAAGGAGAAGCAGCGCCGCCGGTTGGGGGGTCTGTGTCTGTACTGCGGGACACAAGGTCACCTTGCACAGACCTGCCCTGCCAAATCTAATTGTCAGTCTCAAAGGATTAATTTGAATGGTACGCCATTTTCTTCCACTTCTGGTTCCCGTACTGTCTTGTCAGTCACTAAACATGCTTCTTTTAAGGCTTCAGCCCTCATTGACTCGGGAGCAGAGGGAAACTTCCTGGACGAGGAGTGGGCAAGCGCTCAGGGAGTTCCCTTTCAACCTCTGCCATCACCTATCATCACCCACTGGCTCAATGGCCATCCTCTCATGAGGGTATCTAAGATCACTGATCCGGTGAGCGTGCTCACCTCCGGTAACAACCGGGAGGAGCTCCAGTTTTTAGTTTGCAAGTCCCCGTCTGCCCCTATTGTTTTTGGTCATCCCTGGCTCGTGCGCCATGGACCATTCATTAACTGGACAGACAATTCTGTAAATGCGTGGAGTCTGTTCTGTCATTCTCATTGTCTTGTGTATGCTTCGTCTCCAGTGTTTCTGTTCCTTTGCAGGATGAGGAGATGGATCTATCTTGAGTCCCTTCCTGTTACCACGATCTGCGGGCCGTGTTCAGCAGGTCTCGGGCGGTCTTCCTTCCTCCTCATCGGTCTTATGACTGTGCTATCAACCTCCTCCCTGGCACTTCTCCGCCTCGCGGTCGGTTATATTCCCACTCTGCATGGAGAGGTATTTAAATGATTCTCTGACGGCCGGTATTATTCGTCCCTCCTCCTCTCCAGCTGGAGCGGGGTTCTTTTTTGTGAAAAAAAAGGATGGTTCTCTGCGTCCCTGCGTTGACTATCGGGGGCTGAATGACATCACCGTTAAGAACCGGTACCCCCTGCCGCTGATGTAATCGGCCTTCGATCTCCTGCAGGGAGCAGAGTTTTTCACAAAATTGGACCTACGCAATGCTTATCATCTGGTTCGGATGAGGGAGGGGGACGAATGGAAGACCGCTTTTAACACACCCCGAGGGCATTTTGAATATTGTGTCCTTCCCTTCGGGCTTTCCAACGCTCCAGCGGTCTTCCAAGCACTTGTCAACGATGTGTTAAGGGACATGTTAGACAGATTTGTTTTTGTCTATTTGGACGATATCCTAATTTTTTCTTCATCCTTTCAGGAGCATGTCCATCACGTTAGACAAGTGCTTCAATGGCTGTTAGAGAATCAGCTATTTGTGAAGACGGAGAAGTGCGAGTTCCACACCAGGTCTGTTTCGTTCTTGGGACACATCATTTTGGTAGAGGGGAATTCCATGGATCCTTCCAAAATAAGAGCCGTCACCGATTGGCTGCCACCTGACTCCCGAAAGGCGTTACAGCGGTTCCTGGGCTTCACCAATTTTTACCGGCGGTTCATTAGGAACTTCGGGCAGGTGGCGGCCCCTATGACCACACTGACCTCCACCAAAATAAATTTTAGCTGGTCTACAGCCGCACAGGTGGCATTTGAGGAACTTAAGTGCAGGTTCACCTCTGCTCCCATTTTGGTGACCCCCGAACCTTCACGGCAATTTGTGGTGGAGGTGAATGCGTCCAAGGTTGGTATTGGTGCCGTGCTCTCCCAGGTATCCCCTCTAGATAACAAGTTGCACCCTTGTGCTTTCTTTTCCCACTGTTTGTCTTCCACAGAGCGAAACTACGACATCATGAGAGTTGTTGGCTCTGGGCGAGTGGCGTCACTGGTTGGAGGGGACGGCTGTTCCTTTTCTGGTGTGGATGGACCATAAAAACCTAGAATACATTCGATCGGCGCACCAGACAGGCCCGGTGGGCAGTATTCTTCGGGTGCTTTGACTTCACCCAGTCTTATCGCCCAGGTTCGAAGAAGGTCAAACCTGATGCCTTGTCTCGGCGCTTCACCTCTCCGGGTCTACTTTTTGTACCTGAGTCTGTCCGTGCCACCGTCCTCCAGTGGGGTCACTCGTCCAGAATCATGTGCCATCCAGGTATGAGGAGGTCACTGGCAGCCATCGGTCAGCGGTTTTGGTGGCCTGCCATGGTGGAGGACGTTCGCCGGTTCGTGGGGGCGTGCTCGGTCTGTGCTCAAAACACGTCCTCTAATTCTCTTTCTGCTGGTCTACTAATGCCTCTTCCCATTCCTTCCCGTCCCTGGTCCCATATTGCGTTGGATTTTGTTGTTGGACTCCCTCCATCCAGTGGCAATACGGTGGTCCTCACCGTGGTGGATCGCTTTTCCAAAGAGGTTCACTTTGTCCCTCTCCCCAAACTCCCTTCTGCCAAAGAGACGGCTTGGGTGGTCGTAGATCACGTCTTCCGGATTCACGGGCTTCCGGAGGACGTGGTCTCTGACAGGGGGCCCCAATTCGTTACTGAGCGCCCTCTCCCAACGGGGTTGGATTATTTGTTTGGACTGAGTTATTTTTTTTCATCAACAGACTGTGTTTTGCTTTTTGACTTTTTGCCAGTGCTCTGGCTCAATAAAATCTGCTCTCAGCATCATCTGCTCTTGGGTCCTTCTGTCCACCCCTGACACCCCATGTCATTCCAAACTGATTTTCTTTCATCTGTAAAAAAACAAGAGCTTTTTTGAAGAACTATAGTTTGATGATTATCATACAACGCAAAAGTGGTAGTGCTTTGTCTGTGTAACAATCCAGCTGAAAGTGCCAGAAGGACTCTCATGATAGCATTTCAGTCCTTTGCACTGCTCTTCTGTCTCTGTAATGTCTCAGGAATCTTATTATGAACTGTCTATCTACATTGTTCTTTGCCATACTCACTTCTCTGTTTTTCCGCTCTGTGTACAGTTCATTTATGTATCCACCCCCTTGTATGTCTCCATAGCAGTTCATAATTTCTCCTCCCATTGACTTCATTTGTACTAGTATTTAAGTTCCGGGTTTTGTTTGTCACCTCGCTGATCATTGTGTTCGGATTCCCTGCCTCTTGTGTTCTTTGTGTTTTCTGTCTCTGTGTTCAATCGTGCATTTGGATTATTGTTACAGTCCCCGCCTGACTCAGATTACTCTCTCGCCTCGCCCCCTTGGACACTGTTTGTTGTTGCATCGACCTCTTGCTACGGACACCGACCACTCTCTAATCTATCCTCCGCCATTGTTGTTTGCTGATGTATGACCTGCATGTTTCGACCCTGAGCTCTGATAATATTAAAGCTTTGCATATGGATCCGAATGTTTTCTGTTTCGTTCCTGACACACATCCACTCTGTGACAGGAGAGTGCTCTCAGGCTGTGTCGGGACAGCACTGAGGTGGGGCAATAGGTTCAGGTGGATCAGGCCATGATAAGTCATTAACTCCAGGTTGAGTAAATGACGACAGAGTATTTATTTCTGTGTTAACTACAAAGATAAAGATTGTTTTAATATTTTTACTGCCAGATACCAAGATAAAAATACAGCAGTGTGGTGAATGGTGCATTATGTAATCCTCTACACAATTTCCATCAGATCTATCTTTAAAATGTGCACTCCTTTGATTACTTCTCGTTTTTTCTTGTGTTCGATTTGTATGTTCTTCATTTCTAACAAGCGGTCTGCGTTGAAATACTTTGGTGTTCTGTTCCTAAAATAAGAACAGATCTACGTTGATACGATAACATGACATCATAAACTTGCGTATTTTGAACTTGCAAAGCCATTGACGTTTCAAAGAATATACCAAAATTCTGTACAGCATATATCTGCAACCTGTCTCACTGTTCATGCAGAGATGGTGCACAGTCTCCCAAGCATCATCACATATTTATCATCACATCTAAAATTGACCCCTCCAGATTTAGTTTCCTCAAAAATGTGATTCACTACACAGAATATTAAACACATGGACTAGTACACTTGCAGCAGACTACAATCCCAACACTCAGAATTAATCATGTGCTGCATCCTGGTATTTTTGACACCTCCTCAGTGTATGTGAAGGTGTCTCTTTGAAAGTCACGACGACAAATGGATCTGATGACAGAACACATTGTAAGTCACTGAAGTTGGGCTCCCCCTGTGTAAGATATGACCTTGACAAAAATCTGAGATGAAACTATGGTGTACACCTATCGATTAGCAAGTTACTTTTTTCTCAAAACCTTAGAAAAAAATGAAGTAGTAGAGAGAAAGCACAAATAAAAGGATTCTACATTATGCTATAGATCTTCCATGGGTATTAGAGCTGTGCTAATTAAAGGGACATGTTCTCAAACCATTCAAGATGAGCCTCATGGGAAATCAAGAGCTCTAACTTAAGCTGAGAAAGTATTGGAGGGATTGGAGTGTTTACATGCCTGCAATGATTTGTAGAGTGCCACAATTACAGAGGACCAAAGAAAAAGCTATGATGAGGGATGGATGATATATTTTCACCATACAGAATAAAGGACGATACTGGAGATTTGTTTGTATTCATTTATCATTATCGGTCAGCATTGGATGTTTAATTTTGCATGCTCATTTCCACCTATATTTTTACATCCTCATCTGTAATAAAAAGTTTATGAATGCTTTTTACAAAGGAAAGTTACAGTATCTGCTGTATACTAATTCTCTTTCCTGCCATGTTTATTTAAGCATTTCTATTACTACGATCATTATATCGGTCTGCTTCAATCCAGAGAAATATTTGGCCTGCATAATGGATACATTGCATCCTATTTCCTGTCAACCATTTCAGCTTCAGAGATAATAACCAAAATGGCAAAATGATTTTCTCAAAAATAGGGCTTGTAATAAATTGCTTACATAAACTGATACATAACTCACTGTTTTTACTGCATGTCTGGCAAAGACAAAGCACATCTTTCTCCACTAGGCAGGAAAATCAATGTTTGCCCTTCAGAAAAAGATGAAAATCTAACAAATAATAAAGCTGCGACTTTCCACATTTTATGTGCATTGAAAAAAAATAAGTTGACACAATTTGTCTCTTTTTCAATGAATAAAATATTTAGTCATAATAATGTTTTTATTCTGAAGTACTAGTCTTAAACAACAAATTTCTCTCAATTTATCTATATATCTAGTTAAAATAGGTACATTCTATGTATTTTCTCAGAGAAAGAGACTGAAAGACAAAGAGGTTGAATTCATCTATTAAGATGCCCCTGATTGAATTCATTCAGAGAGCCAATGAATGAAGTTAGGTTTTCCAGTCCTGATGAACCTTCCTGAATTCAGTCCTGAGCTTTAGGGTAGCTGTTTGCACTACAATAGTCCTTATTTGTGTCCAATCTGACTCAAGAAAAGCTAATATTGTTAGGCCTACACCAGATATAAATTTAAGCAGATCCCGCTTAAGCTGGTAGTTTTAGTAAATGTGAGTCATTTAAACTAAGCCTACAGATGTGTTCGCAAAATGTCCCTGTTGAAAAGTGAGAAGTGGTACTAAACAAGTGAATACTTGTTATTATTTCCTGTGCATAATGACTATTGATGAAATTCATTCAAGATAATGCCAACCCCACAGAGGACCAATTTCACAGTGGACTTCAGATGATGCCAACCCTGGAACAACACACAGCACTACCGAACTCTGCTACTAATTTATAATGTTCCTTGTC
>JAUYWG010000012.1:2031364-2051127 GCA_034779775.1 Enteromius afrohamiltoni
TTTTGCCTGGACACTGTTTCTGTTTTTGGATTACCCTTGTCTGATTGTGTTTGCCTGTGTTTACGACCTCCGCCTGTATGACTACGATTGAATAAAAGCCTGCTTATGGATCCAACCGACTCTAGTGGATCATTACACATATACTGTAAAACATTACTTTGGTGTAAAGCTGCTTTGCAATGATATGTATCATGAAAAGGGCTATACAAATAAATTTTAATTGAATTGAATTTAAAACACTATTCCCAGGTCTCTTTTGTGCCCAATTGCACTGATTTCTCTCTCTCTCTCTTTATATATTTATATATATATATATATATATATAAATATATGGCTAAAAAATGACAATGTCTCAACATCATCCATCAAACAATGGGAAGATATAAAAATGGAAACTGAAAGGGCCTGCAGGGTGGAGGTAAAAATATACCTAAAAAGTGAGCTGCCTGAAGTGATTGAAAATGTTATGGACAATTACCTGCATGTCTGCACATTTCAGACATTTATTGACATATTCAGTAACATGTTGCATGCTAATATGTACCAAATAGGTGTCATATATATTTTATGTGTGTATGATGGATATACAGTACATATTTTATATACTATATTTATCAGGGTAAATAAATCTAGCATAGTAAACAAATTTCTTGATATTCATTAGGATTTCTGTTCATCACCTCCAGTGCTTTGTGTCTATTCCTGACTCTCACAGCTTAGCTTTCCTTGTTATCATTTAAATACAACAATTCTGTTAATTTCCCAAACTACAGTGATTTCAATTGCTGGCACATGTGAATGGAGAACTCTCTAATCACGATGAGCTGTGGGAATTATGGGATTGCAGGTGCATGTTGAATTAATCCTCGGAGCTGCTGGTACATGTCCAAGCGAATGTCTGTCCTCTCCTTACCTTTCCTGTCCCTTACTCACCTCTCAAGGGCGAGGCTTTATCAGCAGCGGCCAGCTCTCCCACTCCGTCCACTTATGCCCCAATCTGTTGTTGAGTTATAGGGCACATCTTTCTGGCACCCTTCAAAGGGCAGTGCGACGTGGCGTAGAGGCGGGGCCCGAGCCGATAGCTGGAGACACACCCCATCTGTCACTGTCAAACCCCATTTTACTTCTCCATCGCACCACTCTCTAGCTAGATGCCACTTTCATTTGCATGCACCTGAGCTGCCTGACACCCTTCATCCTGTCAAGAAAAAGGTCTCTTCATTTGCAGTGTCCACTCTGTGATCGTTATGCAATTACAACTGCACAAACAGATACAATTAAAAAGAAAAGGTGTGATTCAGACAATCAAGACAATTTTTTTTTTATCTGATTTCGATAACATATTACATGCTTTCAGGGTTACAATGCAAGTAATTTAAAGTGCAAATCCAAGTAATGCGTTTTTCATCCTATTAGTGGTGGAATAATGACTTCAGACTCCCAATCCTGGTAATGTATGAAAAAAAAGGACAGGCTCTAGAGATTATTATCGGTTTCATAATTGAAATCCCTATTCCCTCTGTACGTTTGTCATATTCTCATCGTCACCATAAGGCACCAGGGGTACTCAGAATGGCATATGCATTTCCAAAAGTAAAATATCCCCAGTTAAGAGAGATTTATTCACAGAGTTGCTTTTCAGTGGGTGTTGATTAATTCCTTGCTGTACTCTGTGAATAAAAAAACGTTGGTTGTGAGATCCTCTGCGTCTTCTGTCACCTTGCTGAAGTGGAAACCAGGTTAAAACCAGCCCAGTCTCACTGCAAATTCATACATATTATACAAGGTGACTAATTTGTACAAATTCATATGACCTCACTTGTTCGAAGTCATATGATATTTGCTAAATTGTATGTATTTTATGATTTGCCAGTTCGTATGAATTTGTACGAATGATCTACACCTAACCGCGCCTCTAAACCTACCCATCACAGGGCTTTAGACAAATCGCACAAAATCGTGTGAGGTCGCAGAAATTTGCACAAATTAGCCACCTCGTATGAATATGTTTGAATTGGTTGTGAGACTGTGTAGGTTAAAACACACTGTTCTTGTTGTGTTAGTGCCAGGATGCAAAATAGTGAGTGGAACTTCAAGATCATATTTTCATATTTCTTACCTCTTTAGCAAAACCAGAATGCCTAAGAACTTCCATCATCAGATGGAATACTGAAAAAAATGTTATTATGCACTGTTATTATTTATCATTTTATTACCAATTTTATTATAGTATACAAAAACCTAGCCGCCCTGATCTACACTTTCAATGATTCGCATAAGTACAATAAACCAAGAGTCTTTCAAGCCACTGATTGGTATGCTAGAAGGAGTGCAGGCTGTCTGGATTGCCAACATGCGAGGACGATTCCCTCATGCAATGTCACAGATTATCCTAAATAAGCCTGTCTAAGCCCATCATACCTGGCCAACCCACAAAGCCAATCAGTGCGGGTCTGTGGCAGGTTTTCACAACTGGAAAAGTCGCCTATTTTGGAAGCACACATAGTCATCTACATTTCTTTGAAGTCTGATATTCACCTCTCCAGAAAATGCACGCTTATGAAGATTACAACAAGCATAACTTCAGGATATAGTAGTCACTGCGAAGATATGTCAATTTGCAAGCAGAGAAAATTGCATTAAAGGCTTTTCACGTACACCTACACTGGTTCACAGCCTCAGATTCCCCGAGACCTGCCTGCTAACCTGCTGATTTGGGAAAGAGACACTTAAATGACTTAAATTCTCCAGGAAGTCAATTATGAGTTATGTAATGGAGAGGTCAGGTCTGTGCTGACCAGTCACTTTTAAATTAGATGTGGGGGGGGGTGAGGAACATGTCAAGGAGAGAAGAGCGGGTGGGGGAGAGAGGTGACTGTGGAGGATACACACAATGCTAGAAGCGCTCCGGGCACAACTGCGACAATAGAAATGGAATCGCACCTCTATCAGACCTCATAGCCCAATCCAGCCCTGTCACCCGTGTCACACAGAACCCCGTCAGACACTGAGACCTTGACACAATTAACACAGTAAAAGAGAACGCATTTCAAAACCCCACACTCTATCTAACAGTCATAGACTTTTTATGTGAAGCCACACATGATATATGTGGGATGGTACATTGCTGACGTTCTCCTCTCCACGTATTAACAAAACCAGTGGTATTGGTTCTTTAGGTGAACCTGTAAATTGTGACAGCAGGAGCCTTGTGAAAGCTTTACGGCGCATTCGGGAGATTGTAGCAGCTATCCGACAATTTTAGGATGTGTGAATTGGGTGCGTTAGGCCTGAGGTGACATAGAAACACACTAAACAAATACATTCCATCGCAAGATGGCACTTTGAAGTTCCACTTTGCATACTGAATATATCACTCCTGCATGAAATTGAGTCATCTTCAAAAGAATAGTCAAAAAATGCAGCTGACATAGTTAGGGCGCATAAGCATGGTAATTGTAAGAACACATATATAATGAAGCTGCTCATATTGAACTATAACTTGGACTAAATTGCCAAGAACATTTATATGCAGTTCCCACAACCCACAAATCAGAATTTACTTGACTTGAGGTTGGTTACAAAAGGTTGATTTTGTCATATAGAGTGACATTTTAGATGAATTGCATTACTTACTTTTTATTCTTTTTAAGTAAATTTGCTCTACTTTACAAAGTTCAGATTACCAGGTTAAAGCAATTTCAGTCAATGATATTTAACCAGATCTGCAGTCAAATTCCAATCACAGGAACATGAATGTACTTACATCACTTAAGATTAATATGCCATTTGCCCTTATCTCATAGATTTATTATATGCAGACATGTAAAGGTTTACAGCATGGTTTTATTAAACATCCATCTTGGGGATTGTTTCATCCTGCTTTCTAAGAAGCAGAAGAAGAATGAGCATTGCTGAAATACGGCTTATGATTGCATTTTTTTCCCAGCTGCTGGCAAGAATTCTCCTGTTCTGATGAGATTGAGAATGGCAGATCTACACAGCTCACCTATCTTCTGCCCTTAATAAATCTAAGGAAAGCTTGACAGGAAGATCTCAGATCCGCACGTGTGGCACGTCTCTCTGGGGTTCTTCAAGCATGTGTGGATGTTTTGTTCAATAGAGCACTCAATAGTATTTATTTACTTTTTACAGGGTTGGAAAAAGTCTGAATTTAAGAACTGGCTCCCTTTCACTTCATGAGCTGGGACTTGAAGTGGACACATCACACGGGATGCTGAATTGGGATTTGAATGGGAATGACAGCTAGAGGATTTACTGAATTGCAATTCACAGTCACACAACCAAGACTTTTTTTTTTTAGTCTAACACAACAATGGGGGCAACAGAAAATAAATCTTCCTTCCTGCTTCATGTTGACTACATTTGGAAAAGCATTGTAAATATAATCAGTTATGGTGAAAAATATTCATTATAAGTTCTTGTACTAAGTATTTTTTTGTAAATGAATTGGAATTCTCTTCATCAGTTTCACGCTGAATTTAGTGAAAGTTGTTTAAGAGATGGAAAAATAAGAGGACCTGTACGTTCTCTTCTGTCAGATCAAAGATCACTGCATGTGTGTAAAACTATTTTAACCTTGATACAGTCATGAGCTCAGAAGAAAACTTGTGTGTATGTGTGTTTGTGTGCTGTTGACACGTCAGCCAGGCTAAGATCAAACAAGCAGTCAAACTGTCGAACTCATTTCCTTTTTTGCCAAACACGGTACTGTAAGTCAACGCTGGGTGACATCCAGAATGTTGTTTGGAGAATCCACCTACCTTTATACGCACAAACGCACATCACAATAAACTGCACAGTAAACAAGCGTGCTCACAGTGCCCTATAAATAATGCTTGGAATTCAAATAGGAATAGAGTGTGAAAATGTTACAGTAAAAACCTGTTTAGCTAACAAACTACATGTATGCACATGTAAATGTGTAACCACATTTAATAAACTGTTAATAAAAATATATCATAATATGTCCTTTTATCTTTCTAGTAAAAGGACATTTAAAAAAAAAATCAAAAGATATGAAACTACTGCTATGAAAAATTATGTGAAAATCTGGCAACTAAGACAGTATTTTCTACAATGTGCAATACAAAAATGTATCAATATTTCATAGAATTGCAAATATTAAAACATCAGTCACTCTACCTTCACACTTCAGTGAAAGATCAATAAAAAAACAGTAGGCTAATGGCTAAATTCTATATGTTATTACCTGTGGGGTCACATATAGAGCTCTATTTTGGGGAATACCGAGTAAGAGTTAACAGCCTCATAAACCACAGAGAGCTCTCAGTCCTTAGGGTCAACTTCTAGGATCACATCTGAGGCACACATCCTTCAGTGTCACACATCACTCCAGCGACTGTAAATCAATCAGTTACATCTAACCTCATCTGCTCTGCACACGTCCATCACCTCAACACCCGGGCAGCTGTGGGTAAAATTCCACTCCTTGCTTTATGAACATCTGAGCAGGCTATGGTTACAGTTGCCATAGTGATACAGAGGGCAGGGAACAGCTAAAACGGCTGCACAGAAAGAAATCTGAAGCTGTGCCTCAAATTACTATACTTACATTGCGTGATTGCAGTTTAAACTATGTATTCAGCCAAACATGTGCACATATGAACGTTCAAAGGGTCGTACCATTGCAGACAGAAATCTTTTATTACTCTTTTATCACTCATATTTTCTCTTTTTAAGTCAAGAGAAAAAATGATGCTGCTAGTTTTAGCATGTTAGCTAAGTAAGTAAATGTGAAATAATAAATGAGAGCCTCAAAATAGCTTTGAGATGGTGATAAAGTGGTGTCTTCTTCTTCACACAAGTTTCGGTAGTTGCCACACTAGTTACATAACTGGAGCCTATATTTTACAGGAGAATTTTTAATAATACCTTAAATTGTTAAATTTACTTTGAATTCTTTGTAATTATTTCTTTGTCCCTCCCTCCTAGACGTGAGCAATTATGAGTCAGTGTATGAATAATAAGCTATTTAATCATCCCTAAACAGTTTCCACTCTTCTGATGGATCCCTCAGCTGTCATTTTCTGTGTTTCTCTTATTGAAGTGTTTTACCTCGCCCTGGCATGTTCGCCCATTACCCATATTTATTGATGCAATACCTCACTCTGGAGACCTGAGGAATGATAGTATGGCCCCCAGCTGCTTTGAAATCAGGTCATTAGTGTAAATGTGTTTTGTAGAAATGTGTAGAGCTCACACAAAAGTCATTATCGCCAGTCACATACAACAATTGTTTTATGATTCAAACATTTTGGCTTATGGTTTTGAAAATCTTTAAAAGTGTGGCAAATTTAATACAATAATCTAATATGTAAATACACATATTCATTAAAACCCAGCTGTTGTGATTACAATGATAATGGATTAATTTCTAGGGTAAAAAAAAACTTCCACAAATGGGATCATATTTTCAATTTCTTTTCTTGTCTTATCACTTTCTTTTAAACACACACAGGTTTCCCAAATCCTATCGCAAGTCTACTTTAATTATATCCCAGTTATTTCATGCTTGTGTGAAAGGATTATGTGACTTCAATTCAGATTGTAAGTACCTTATTCTTGCATTCAGGCCCATTTCAGATCCATCATTTGCATGTTGTTTATCTGGCGCCTGATTGGTAGCTGCATCCCATATTTCTCCAGCCAGAGCAGTGTGGAATGTGGACATTCTGTCTAATTAAAAGGCTTAGATCTGCCCAGTCTTGTGAAAATCCCATTTTATTCTGCTTATTGAATTTCGCTTTCCGTTTTCCTGTTTTATTCAAATTTATTCCACAGTGTATTTATTATTTAACAGGTTGAGAGAGTCAGTACTAGTACAAACAGAGATGCACAAGTGTTTTTGTGCAGGGATATATGCACCAAGAAACTATATCAAATATTATACTTATATAAACAAACAAATAAATGTTAGTTAGCTCTAAATGTTAATTTCATAACAAACAAATAAATCACTTCTACCTGAAGCCCTGTTTACACCAAGAACAATAACTATGAACGCGTGTAAATAAGGGATGGCACGGTTCACAAAACCCACGGTTCGGTTTGTATCAGTTTTAGGTTTTTGGTTATGTACGGTTCTTGTTATTATTTTTTCTTTTAATCTTTAACACTCCAGAAATTTACTTCAGCACGTGATATATAGCTTAATTATACACAATTTAGGATACAGTATTAAAAAGGTTATATCATGTAATCATTCATAAACTGAATTGAATACTTGCACACAGTCTCAGTTCTATCTATTGTTTTATTTCCACTGTCATCAAAGGTAATAGAGCGCGGATCGAGACGCATTTTTCTGTCCGAGCCCAGCCCGCGTCCGACAGAGCTGTAACAGAATTTTTTTTCATACTAATGACACATGCACTTTTTTTTATGGAAAGCCCGCTTTTATTAAGCAACTGTAGGAAGGCGTTCGGAAATGTCAACAGATGAGAGCATCAGCGCACACGGGGCAAAAAGCACCGTTATATATAACACAGACGCACATTCACGCTAATGTGACCGAGCCCGAGCATCCTTTCTAAATATCCATCCTCTAATAGGTAACGTGAAATGTTCAATCCCACCAGATTTATACGACGCTGGTGCATCCTCCAACTCCAGGCAGCCTTCCTTTTCTCTTCCACTTGTGAAGAGAAATGTGAAAATATCACATTATTTAGGTTGCTTCCACCCGAGGACACAAAAACAACCTGCGGCAACAGCGTTAAAGTAGCCCCATTCGATAGGAAAACCACAGACCTGGCAACACTGGTTGGCATATCATTGGCTGTCATGTTTTTAAAAACAACAACAAAAAATTCTGAATATGACTGATATGATTTACAAAAACAATTTACAAAAACAACATTAGTTCTATAGTAAAACTATACTTGTTTGCAACATGCCTCTTTTTTAGCCAATACAGTAGATATATTAATAAATACAACTGCTCTACAGGATTTTCTCCACAGGGCATTAGGTACCCAGAGTGTTTAATGGCAGTATCAAAAATTCTCTCTGAGGTGAACACAGTTTGCTCAGGTGAAGTGAAGAATGTGTCTCAAGAGGGAGTGCTTGTGGTGTGTTGAGGGATCTGGAAATACTGTGACAGCTGTGGGAGTAAAGTGAGTGAAAGTGAGTCTTTGGAGGTGTTTTCTGATTTTTTTTTAGGATGTCCCAGTGGCTATCTCAACAGCCTGAAAGTGAGATGAAAGTAGAAAGTTTTAAATGCTTGGACAAGGACAGAGAGAGGCTGGGATTCTATGTGGATATTTTGACATGGCACTGTGACTGTAACATCTGTTAAAATTAAGGAGAAAAAAATCAGGGTTTTGATCTCTGAATATTAACCACCTCAGAAAAACAGTCTCCTGGGACAGATGACTGTTTAAGTAATTGTGTGTTATGTTAGACACATCAAACATCATTCTGACATGCAAAAGCTCTAGATGCAGAGTTTCGCGTGTGCCCGAATGCTTCTTGCAAACACTCTATATATATACTGTGACAAATATCAAAGCCACCTTGAAGGTAAACCAGGTTTACGTTCCTTTCATCTATCTCTCCTCCCTCATGAATCTGCAGACAAAAACACAGCACATACAGTCCGTCTGGTGCAAACCCAAATCAACATAACCCTCAGCTCTGCATAAAATTCCTACACACGTATCTCTCCGCTCACACTCCTCCTCTTCTGTCTTCCCTTCCTCCTCCTCCTCTGAGCTGTCAGGGGATCTTTTAACAAAACAAATCTGAATGCAATGTCGAATTATTTCCACTTGACTCAGTGATGTATGAAGGGAGCACTGCAATTAGCAGCACTCTTTGATACTTCTCTCTCCAGTGATCCAGCAGACAAATGCATTAGTATCCTTGCACCCTCTCTTCATCACTGCGGTCCAAGTATTTGGATGTGGGTGGGAGTGAAATCTCAGCTGCTTTAACTAAACCTAAAACTCCACAATTCCAAGAGTTGTGTGCTCCTGGGAGCACCATATGTCTTGTGTTGGAGGTGTGCGGCAAAGGGCTTAATGAATTATCCAGCTAAGGTGGGAAGCAATTAACCTACATTAGTTTGAGATGTGTTGCTAGCTGTCAGAGTATGCAAGACTGTTTGCTTCTGCAGTCAACTTATACCAGAATGTGGCACAGTTCAGCAGCCTTCATTTTTTGCAAGACGCTTGTGTACCAGGGAGCTGAACGGTTAAATGTAACTGTTCTGACTTTGATCGGTGCATGTAAATCCAAAATACTGCTCAATGTCTTATTATAAAGCTTGTGGGTCGGTGGGGCCTCTGGAGCACAGTGTGCGGCCCACACGCACAAAATGGCGACGACCATGACTGGAAGGACTGGGGAGATAGGGACAGTCCTTAAGATTGTTTGTGCAGAAAGCCTGGGAACACCAGCTGCCCTTACTGATATCAATGGGGAATCCACCAAACTGGATATTAGCCTCATATGCCCTGGAAAAACCCTGGTGTCCTCATGTGCCATCTCCACGATACTGGGGTATGCTGATATGGCATCCGTGTAGGTTGAAGACTGTGGCTTGAATTAAATCTTGGCTGAAGACTTGGGAACGGCAGCCATCTTGTGCAGTGGCTCAGGGGTGGGAACCATCTTGTGCAGTGGCTGTGGCTCTGGGTTGGCGGCCATCTTGTGCAGTGCCTCTGGCATACAAGAATCAACAGTGACTCGGCTTCACACGTTCAGATCAGAAATGGCTTGACTTGAATAGTGAAGAGCTATGAAATTATACTTAACTTATGAAGAGTTGTAGTGGATGGGTGTGGCTCCTGAACATCAGCGGGTACTTGACCTGGCTTGTGGAGAAACAGCAGTGACTTGGCTGGTGAGGATCAACTATTACTTGACTGGGCCTGTCGCTGGCAGCTGTAGTGTGATGTATGTTGTGATGTCCGCCATTACGTGATCAGCCCCTGTTGTTACCGCCATTTTGTGAACGCGTTCTGCCATGTCCGCCATTTCAGTCGCTGACACGGTGAATGCAGAACCCACGGTCGGCAACGCGAAGTCTAAAAAGTCGGCAAGCAATGACCAGGGACCCTTGCGGATCAGCCAAGATTTGAGTGGCTGATTCACCCCCTCACAGAAAAAGTCCATAAGCATGCAATTGGACAAGTTTGAGTAATGTGCTACATCCAACCATCCATATTTTTTTAAAGAAGTTAATACATTTATTTAGCAAGGATGCATTAAACTAATGAAGACAAACATGCTAGCAATAATACTATTTTATATTACGTTCAGTTATATTTTTAAATAAATCTCTACAGGGGCAGATCTACCGGGGTGGCACAGAAAAAGAAAAAGCCTTGCCACCCCATTTGCCACCCCAGCACTATTGATAGTGGCTCCCTGATGCCCGCAAATTGCTGTATTGTCTGTATCGTGAAGGACAGAGAGAGACAGACAGACCGTGCGTGCGTGCATGTGAACTGTGTTCATAGCGTGTGCTAGACAGAGAGCATTTTGATAGGTCGACTAAGAAAAATAAGTCAATCAGCTTGTGGGCGGGCTTGTATTTCTTTTCTGGGGAACCAGAGTTTTTAGTTCAATGCAGCCAACAAGATTGTCGTGGCACAGAGAGAGAGAGAGAGCGACTCGACTGTAAACAACATAACAAGCATTGCAATAGTTTGGAAGAAAAAATCTGCCTTTTCATTAAACCAGAGAAAAAACTTTTAAAATAACCATAACGACGCAGTCTCCATGCTACAATAATGATAAAAGCAAAGTTTTCCACAGTTTCGACATATTTTGTTTATTATCTTATAAGAAGAGATACTTGGACTTAAAGGGACTTTTGTTGCTTTACTTGCACTAAAATTATTGCATTTTGAGCACTAAATACTGTGATTTATTTAATTCATTTTGAAGATATTTGTTGGTGATTTAAATTATGTATTGTTGGTATTTCTGTTTCTGTCTAATTATTATGTGTTATTGATTACTATATTTAAATCAAATTGATGCAGCCTCAGTGAGCATAAGAGACTTGACATGAGCAAAGATGGGCAAACCTACCCAACAGAAAGATTAGAATTCAGTAACTGTGTTTTCCAATGCAACCAGGTTCTCAGATGGGAGGGAAATAATGGCCTTGAAAGGATTTGAAACCACCTGCTTGAGGAAAGAAATCCCCACAGTGTAACCTGAGTGTGCCCTAAAGAGAGCAAGGGTGTACGGATGAAGGTTAACCTTTTGTACTTTGACAGATCAGTCTCTCTCAGAAAGGCCTTCGTAAGAAAAATAACTTATGGCATCTGAACTTTAGAAGGGGCATCTGAGCACAAACAAACCATCTCTGCTCACATGAGAACCAGAAATGCATTATAATCAGACTCATTTAATAGTCAATGTACAGTTAAAGTTTTCTAGACTGAACAAATAACTTTTAGTTTCTCCTAAATATAGCTCACATACACAGTATTAAAATTAATCTCTTACTCACCCATATGTTTTTTCCCTGAAACACAAAAGGAAAACAATTCCTTTTATACACATTTGAATGTTTTATCAAACCACACAATTTGAATCAGAGCTCCAAGCCCTCTCAAGTACATCTCCATACTCAGTGAAATGCAAATGCTTTATGAATTTTTACTGGAGTTTTACTGCCTTTAGTATTCATTTCTTTTGGAAACTGCAGTGATATATACTTGTTGGTACATATTTGTCTCGCTAAAAAGTGCACACAGGTACTGTCAAGATGGAGTTTTTAGCAGCTCCTCCAGAGGGCACTCCATCCCCTTCTCCACGACTACCACCTCGGACTCCAGTTCTCAGCTATCTTTGCACCATTCACTCCACCATTGGAGATCGCATTTTCTCATCATACATTACTCTCTCACACCTGGTCATACTTGCACTAACACACTCATAGCTGTTCCTCATCACCCACACCCACACACCCATTAACACCAGCATAAAAACACTTTTATGATTATTTACTGCCTGCCTTCTATCTGTCTGTGTACCCTGACTACGATTCTGCCTTGCCTCCATTGTTTTGTTTGCCTGTGTATCAACCCTGCTTGTTGACTTTGAATCAAGACTCCACATGGATCTGCACATTTCCACCACAATCATTACAGGTACATTTATGTTATGAGGCCAGGTAGGTCACAGCATAACTTTATGTGAGGAAGAGAATTTCCACAAAAGAACAAAATGCATAATGTAAATTTTCAATGACATGAGGCTGAATAAATGATAGCAGAATACTAATAAAATATGATGCAGGTCTGGAAGTTATTATCTCGTCTTGACAAGTAAAGGTCATAACTGGAACAAAAGTAAGATTTTTGACAGCTTGTTATCCTTGTTTCTGAGAAAATACATTAAATTAGCATTTTATTAAATGTATTTAGCATTTAAATTAGCAGATCTTAGCATCTAAAAACTTGACTTTATGCTCATCATTTGCAGACGTGTTCAGTACTCATTCAAATGCTGGACGTCCTATATAAGCTATGTGAGAATGCATCGTTAGGGGGAAAAAAAAATCACGAATATGGACATTTATCGGAAGTTCATTATGTGGCTTTATCTCAGCTCTAGCCTTGTTATGACAGATTTATCAGCTGGGGAAAATTTAGAATTTGAATGAATTTATGAAATCACATATGATTCCCACATGTGCCTATTAAGTTTCTGTTCAGACTCCCCTTTTCAACTTTCGTGCACCACTGTTCCTTCTCTCCATCAATAACAATCAGAGAAAAAACAAATGAACTCTAAACCCTTATTGCTCCTGACCACGCAAGAATCCATAAACACAATGTTAACCATGCCACATTCTTCTGCATTCATTTCACACTTGATCTGTTTAATTTGGATTCTGTAATTATGGAATCTGTATGTCATTTCTAAGACAAATACAAGTTTTAATGAAGAAGCAGAATTTTCTTTGCCCACACAGAATCACAGCAGGACTCTGAGTTTGGCTGCTAAGACACACACTTTATTGCATTTCAATTGCAGCCACTAACTCTTTCAGTATAGTGTGGTAAACCAATTTCACATCCTGTTTTCATATCTCAGCCATTAGGACCTTATCTAAAATGCTTTACATGACAAAAGGACACATCACTCTTTGACAAACATGGCAACATGACAGCCATTTTCCACGACGGACCCTTACTCATACAAACATTGATGATGCAACCGATAAAGAACAACTGCAGAATAAACACTGAGGGAAAGTCAACATCTCTTACAAGACAGGATGGCAGAAGGGTCTTTAATGCAATTCTCTGTAACCTTGAAAACATTGGCTGTTATATACGAGTGTTTTTTCTACCCTGGAGAGAAAATATATGCTTAATGAAAAATGCATGTTTGTAAAAATTGATTTTATAACATTTTAAATGCAGTGGTACACAACAAACAAAGCTTCTGGAAGTGCAAGGAGAAAAAAAAAAAACAATGAGGCAATACGATGGATAACCAGAACATACTATTACCTTAAACGTAATAGTTACACTATGACATCCTCACAGCCAGAAACTAAAGTTCAGTCTAGTAATTACTTAAATACTTTGACACTTTGACAGTGTGGTGCATCCAAGCAAGTCAATGTGGCTCAAACTATAGAGTATTTTCACAGCAGTGAAAAAAGACTTCCAAACAGTTGATTTTTACAAGTGAAGATGCCATGTTATCTAATCCAGAAAACACTTGATAATCTTGTTTTCAATTGATTATTATCAACTATAATAATATTCGTATAGACATGGCTCCAAATAAATAAATAAATAAATAAACCAAATCATTAATAAATACACTTTAAATTATAGATAAAATACTATTCTGAACTATTATATAAGTACTGTATGCAATATTGTCATAATATAATTATATGATTGATAACACTAGCCAAAATCTAATAGCATTTAGTAAATGGATATTCTTTTAAAGAAAATTCTTCAGATTTTTGGAGGCTGGCTGACAGGAATAAATATTAGCTGTGTTATTATTACTATTATTATAGTTGAAGATTATGTATTTATGTTGAACAAGACAAACAACAAAGAGATAAACCAAAGCAGAAAGACAAATGGGCTTTTAAAGAGAACAGCTCTAGTTGATTTATACTCGTCTTCCAGTGCTGTAAAACTGTACACATGCTGGGAACAAAGCAATTAGACAACAGCTCAAAGTTGCGCACACCTAGTGCTTGAAGTTTTGCCAGCAAGCTGCCAGAAACGAATAGGCGAGAAGAATAGCTTCTGGTAAACAAGAGCACTGGTTTATCTTTATACGTAAGCCACACAATGATTTCTTCAAACATTTTCTATCAAATGCGACAGTGAACACTGCTGAGCAAGGGAAAGTGGGAGAGAATGTAAAGGGACTAAACAGGGTGAGAGGGCCAGAGATCACAGAACTGGCATGCTAACTTGCCCTAGTTGTACTTGAAAGACAACATTATCAGGTGTAGAAACATGCTCAAGAGTCTCAAAATGAGTCACCGGAAGATTGAAAAGTGGAACATCTGTGATGAAAAGACATTTAGTGTCTATAAACTTCTTATCTGTTAGCCATGGAAAAAGTCATTGGCTTTCTTTATGCCACTGTCAAGTGCGGCTCCTGCAAGTACGAAGATTGTGTCCTGTCATGTGAGAATGTGCACAAATATGTACGAAATTCCATTGAATCATCAGGATGGACATTCTTTTCCTGTAGATATGAAAATAGAGTAACACATGTTTTGAGTTTTAGGAATTCTGCCTTAACTTTCTATAGGTGGGCAGTCTGTTCTCTTTCTGACTTTTGCCACCCTGCACTCAAAGCGACTCATTTCATCATTACAATGTGACCTTTGCACGTCATGCTGAGCTTGTCCAGCTATTAATGTTAATGGCAAAGCTCTCAGCATTCATATACACCACAGCTGCTAAGCTCCATCAGACCTTGGCATGCAGGAAAGAGACAAAGAGGTCAGAGGAAGAAAGGTCAACATAAAGAGAAAGAATAGAATTTGTGACTGCTCAGGACCATAACGCTGCACACCTTATTTTTAACATAAAACACGTGCTTCGTTTTTTACCTCGCAAAAATTCCAGTATCAGCCTCACTAGTCATTTTAGTTAAACAAATATAGTTTGTTATACTACTTGGTGCTGCAAATAAGAATATTAACATATTATTTTCTTTATTTTCAAATAGTTTCTAATATATGAAACTTGAAAGTACTTGAGCCAACTGTACTAGTCTTTTTTATGTTATATTTATTCCTGATTTTGATTTCACTATAAACATTATTTTGGATTTTTCACTTAGAATAAAACTATAACATTTGGTTAACATTCAATTTATTTAACTTCTTATACAGACCTTATGAAGACTTTAATGTTTATAGGACATTTATCTGCATCACATTTACTTTATATTAACAAAACTAACAGGAAATAGCTTACTTTCACATTGAAAAATGAATTTAGCTATTTGGAGGCGAAATTCCCAGTTTTAATCTTCACTGTGTTGGATATGGCTTTCTACAAAGGTTATCATCCTTCTTGAATCTTCAGGTTGCAATGTAATTATGTGTCAGCTAAAGGGAAAAAATATCAGCCTCAGACTATGAAATACGTGTAGCTTTGAAGCATTATTTAAAATACGTAGACATAAAAACACAACAAAGACCTGAAGTGACAAATGAAATGTACTGAGATGCCTTATCCTGCACAAGTGTTTATTAAGATGGACCAGATACCATGTGAAACCCCACAGTTTGAATTGAGGGGAGCTAAAGGGGTTGCTGTCTGAGTTTGTTCAACTTAGCAGAATCGACTGAAAAATCAAGAACACTGGACTATTCCATTTAAAGTCTGCCTACATGCTGGGATCAATAACAGTGTGGGTGATTGTAAATATCTATATAATGCTACAACAGCAAATAGTACACAATCAATAACCGCTGAATTGATCATAAATAGCACATAAACCCTTAAAAATAATTTTGATTATTCATGTGTGCTGACGTTCATATATAAAAGTCTCTGCATGTCAGTTCTTTGTTATACCCAACACCCCCTGAATGCATTTTTTGCATCATTTCAAATGAAAAACACTATTTCATATCAGCTATTTTAATCGTTAACATGTTTTATCCAGAATTTTTACCCTCAAATTATAAGTGGTATTTAGCATTTAATTCCCACACTCATTCCAAAGCCCAATCTAACACCCATTTAAGTAACTAAGTTGGTTTGGATGCTTGCCCTTAACTGACTTAATACGGTACTGAAAGAATTAAGTGCTGTCTGTCAGCATTAATGTTCATGAAAGCATTCCTCAATCAAGTAGTCCCTAATTCAAATAGAGCAAGCCTAATCACAAAGGAAAAGAAGTTCCACACAAGTATGAAAATGCATGTGTGAGAGCAGATAAAGGCCACAGAGATTGGATTTAAAGAGGAGAGTGGCATCTTTATGCATGAGGGCTTGAGATATGAGCAGGCACATACTGTGGAGATGCTCTCATGCTCTCTCAATAGCTTCACAAACCCCTCTGACATCCAAAACTGCGTTCAGACTTATATGAACACGTTTCTTAAAGACTGTTTAAGATTTGGATCTCTGAAGAGTAGACTTTTAATTTAATTGTAATCATATGGATCTATATGAGCACTGACTATTGACATCAAACTAATTCCCTAACTGTGGCATTCTTGTCATCTGTGATTTGGCTGATTATTGATTTGAAGGTTTAATATGTAACAACAGACGATTAACACTCAAAACTTTTTAAAACTGCCAATCTGAAATAGTTAAAACAAGGATATACTAGTAAAATACGAAGGGTAGAAACTGTAAAAAAAAGAAAAATAAGGGAAATTGCTTGCTCTTTAGTGTGTCATTGTGGATCAGGATGAGATTCATCACAGATACCTGAGACTGTAATTCAGTCCGCTCTGGATAAAAAAAGACAATCAAGCTTAATTGTTATGTGCTGCATATTCAAATAGGGACATACTCAAAATGGGAGTTATATGAGCAGAGAACTAAATGATTGTAAATCTAAAACACCCCTTAGCCATGTAAAAATTTGATTAGCTGTCTAAATATTTCTTTGATGCATTTAGACTGTTATTAAGACATTATTTTATGTTATAGTTTTAACTAGTCTGTTCACAGCATAAAAAGGACCGTTCAAGCTTCATACTGTATGTTTCAACATGCTTCATTTTAAATAAAAAATAATAAATAATAATCACTCCTACAGACTTGTACACAATACTATAAGCATTGTAATTGTATTAAAGGTTTATTATGTGTAACTTAACCTAACCTAATAATGATTGTTCTACAATTTGGTTGGATATTTGACACATTGCAATAATTAACCTCCATAAGATGATAATTCAGATACATTACATTAATGTATTAATCAGTGTATCGTTTTGTAAAATACACAAGACAAGTCTAAACCCCATAGATCAGAATAGATTTGTGAATGAACGCTCAGTGGTACCTGCTGGTGGATTCTGCAGCACAGTACAGTGAATCAAGAAGGCAACCGGACTCGTGAAAGACAACAGAGACAGACAACAAGTACAAATGGGTAATTTAACGACTTGATTTGTGGCCAAGCCATAGCAGCCAACAGGGCAAAGATGTCACAGCAATTGATATTCAACTATATTTGGTGTCCGCTTCTATGCCCCTTCATGGTGTGTGGTGACGGATGGACCTCCAGCTCCATATGTCAGCAGCCCTATAGGGCCATGTGAGCACCACACACACAAGGGAAACCAGAAACTCAGCTCAGCATAAATGTGTTATGGCAGTATTGGCACCTGCAGCCTTGACACCCCTAAGCTTAGGAGTACAAAGATAGTCAAAATAGCTTTTGTTGTAAAAAAGATAAGATAGATATATAGATAGATAGATAGTTTGGGATGTTCTGAGGCAATGAATTTCACGGTCATAGCAAAGAACAGAAATAAAGAGGTTGTGCTTGTGTTTTCATGCTTCACAAAGATAATTGGGGAGGTGAGGGTTTAATCTAACTTGTTTTCCTCTGAAAAGATTAAAAAGAGCGAGACCTTTATCTCCTTAGGAGACGGTAGTATCAGCGATGTCATCCACTGAGAAGATGAATGACTCCAGCTGAGGTAATTTGATGGTCAGGAGCCACAAGTAATTTTTCATTCAGAATGAAATTTCTCATGTGGTGCCTTTTCATCTCGAGTTAACAGAGGCAAAAACAGCCTATTTAATTTTTTTTTCTTTAGCACCATGCTGAATGGAATTTCTATGCTGGTCTGAATTATTCAGGTTTAATTAAACTTTAATTTAATCAAATGTATTTATAATTTAATAAAAAATACTTTTACTTAAAATATTTACTTTATCTAGTTTGTAATGCTAGATGAACAAACATTACACTATTTCAATTTTAAATATTGAAGTGATTCAAAAGAGCAGGTGTCATTGATATAATGTATATACTGTAAGCTACTTTCCATTATCACATTAAGCTACATGGTAATTTACCATTAAGCCAGATTTAAAATATTCATATGAAAGCTAGCATATGTTATAAGCACATCTCCTGCTCTCATGTTTTTGGATTCCTTCATTTCTTCAAGTACACACAGACACATCTGTGCACTGAAGCAAAGACTTAAAGTGGTTAGTCCTCCATGCTGAGAAAAAAGAGAGAGAGAAAAAATAACTAACATAAACAAAGCCAGAAAAAACCTCCATCCCCCTCTCTGATCTCTTAGATCCTCCTCTTTCTGCTCCGCTTCTCAGTGGGCTCACCGCACTCCATCTCCTTGCCTTCAATTGTGTTGCTGGCCCTTTAAATCCTCTCCATTATAATTCCTGGAGCGAGCAGCTGGCCATAAAAAAAGAGCAAGAAAGAAAGGGAAAAGCACATAGTCTCTTCAAAACACAAACCCAGACACACAGACATGCTTGCTCTCTCACCTATTCTCTCTGACATCTGAGGGTGGGGGGGCAACTGTGGAGGATTTTCCAGCCAGCAGAAGTGAGCAGGGAGGAAGGCAGAAGAAGTTTCTTCACAGACAGGCTCGGATCACTCTGCAAGACAATGCATTCCTGTCGAGTTTTACCTGCTCCTCTTTGGATTTGGTAATTTTGTAGACTGTAAGTTCTTTAAACGGTCTGAGAGAGAGAGAGAGAGACTGAGCAAGAGAATGCTCCCCCAGGTCATAAGGATTTTATACATCTTGTCTTTTTTCTTTTTCCAAGGGGGCTTTATCAGGTAAGAGAAGCAGTGGTTTTTAATATCATGCATGAATTTGTTGCTGTTGTCATCTATGCACAGTCGCAAAGATTTTGGGTAAAACATCACTCTTCTTGAGCTGTAAACTGACTCTCTATTGTATCTGGAAACTTGAGTTGAAGCTTAAGCTAGATGATAACAGTTTTAGTAGTTTATTTTCTATCATTTGTATCACTTAAACTTTCTTAACACACAGTAGAGGCAGTGTTTGAAAAGTGATCATTTTTTAAGAAAAATGCAATGCTCCTCTCCAATTCAACCAAATTCAAAAATTCTATGCATTTTTTGAAAGAACATATAAAAGCTTCAGAAATAAGCTCTTTAAAAAAACATATATATGATTTTTTTTTAAACAGACTGGATCAGACATTATATATATATATATATATATATATATATATATATATATAATGTCTGATCCATTTTGTTTAGCAGAAATAAAA
>JAUYWG010000012.1:2066096-2078593 GCA_034779775.1 Enteromius afrohamiltoni
AGGAAAACTCTACGTAGAGTTAACCCACGTAAAGCTGCTGGACCAGACAACATCTCAGGCAGAGTGCTCAGAGAATGTGCAGAAGAGCTGGCAGATGTTCTCACCGACATTTTCAACATGCTTCAAGTCTACCACCATCGTCCCCGTGCCGAAGAAGTCTTCTGTGTCCTGTCTCAATGATTGCACTTGTTGCACTCACACCCATCATCATGAAATGCTTTGAGCGGCTCGTTATGAGACACATCAAGACCCTGCTGCCCCCCTCACTGGACCCACTGCAGTTTGCGTATCGTTTGAACCGTTCAATGGACGGCGCCATCTCCAACACACTCCACCTGTCACTTACACACCTCGACAAGAAAGACACTTATGTCAGAATGCTGTACATAGATTTCAGTTCAGCATTCAACACAATCATCCCCCAGCATCTGATCGGGAAGCTGAGCCTACTGGGCCTGAACACCTCCCTCTTTAACTGGATCCTGGACTTTCTGACCGAAAGACCTCAGGCAGTGCGGATTGGAAACAGCACCTCCAGCACCACCACACTGAGCACCGGGGCCCCCCAGGGCTGTGTGCTCAGTCCCCTGCTGTTCACGCTGCTGATCAATGATTGTGTAGCGACACACAGCTCCAATCACATCATCAAGTTTGCTGATGACAAGACTGTGGTGGGTCTTATCAGCAAGAACGACGAGTCAGCATACAGAGAGGAAGTGCTGAGGCTAATGGACTGGTGTAAAGAAAACAACCTGTCTCTGAAAGTCCATGAGACAAAAGAGATGGTTGTTGACTTCAGGAGGACACGGAGCGATCCCTCCCCGCTCAGCATTGATGGCTCTTCTGTGGAGATCGTCAAAAGCACTAAATTCCTGGGTGTCCAACTGGAGGAGAACCTCACCTGGTCCCGCAACACCAGCTCTCTGCACAAGAAAGCCCAGCAATGCCTTTTCTTCCTGAGAAGGTTGAAGAAGGCCCAGCTCCCACCATCAATTCTCACCACCTTCTATAGAGGAACTATCGAGAGCATCCTGAGCAGCTGCATCACTGTCTGGTTTGGGAATTGTGGCACATCAGACCGCAAGTCCTTGCAGCGGATAGTGAGGACAGCTGAGAAGATTATCTGTGTCTCTCTCCCCTCTATTGAAGGCATCTTCACCACACGCTGCATCCGCAAAGCCACCAGCATTGTGGCCGACCGAACACAGCCATCACACTCACTCTTCACCCTCCTGCCATCTGGTTTTTATACTAGACAAACTGTATGTACACTGACAAATTTGCGTCCTCATAAACCACATAAACCCGCACACAAAAACAAACACACACACAACCACTCACCAAAATAACGTTGGTACTGAACTGATAAACGCACACACATGCACAAACACACTAATCAACAACCAAAAAACTGTACATACCAACTGGTACTGCTCTTTTGCACTATATTTGTTTATTTGCAAAAAAAATAACTCTTTTTCTGCTGCTACCTACAGGTAAATGTTTAATCTCCAATTTAATACCACAGAGCACTGTAACATATCATGTGGTTATGCTGTCACATTTGTCTGCACATTTGTACGTGCACTTTGTTGTCTTTGTCTTTTTCTGTATAGGACTTTAGATAGAATATATAGATAATCTCTGTTATGTTTTTAAAATGTATAATGTTAATTTAATTTTATAATGTTAATCTTGATTTCTCTTCTTAGTTAACTAGCTAGTCAGTTTTTCTGTTAATTGTTTGTTGTAACCTTTGTCATATGTAGCACCTTGGTCCTGGAGGAATGTTGTTTCGTTTCATCGTGTACTACTGTATATGGTTGAAATGACAATAAAAGCCTACTTGACTTGACTTGACATTCACATTCAGCTACATGACACTTTAAAAATTACAGTATTTTTACCAAATTTACAGCCTTGACGAGAGTAAGAAACTTTTGAATGGCAATGTAAATCATGACTTCAACAAACTAGTCTGGGGGACATGAAAATACAAGTCTTGACAGAAAACTAATAAACAGACATCTGTCATCTAACAATGTCAAAAGAACCTTTAGCTATTTTTTTGGTGTTTAAACTTGGATCACACAGGAATTTTCTGCTCAAAAACACTCTTTATATTGGTTTTATTAGAACCATAAACAAAGAGTCACATCTTAAAAAAAAGTATTTTTCAAGTATCTTTTTTTTTTTACAGTGGTTGCACATGCCTTTTATAGTGCCATCACAGTCATTAATTTCAGGATGCTGATAAAACGAGAAAATATCTGAGTAAGTGTTGAGCAAGGGATGAGTGTTAAATATTCTTGTCATTCCTCAGACAGGGACTCAGGGATCAGACAGCGATATCGGGCCCTGAAAGGTCAGGCTCATTAAAAGTCCCTTACTTGCATCTCAATGATTCAAGAAAAAGCCCAAGCTTTCATTATACAGGCCTCTGGTACCCCAGTAATGCTTCCTGCGGAGCCATTACCAGAAACCCCAATGGCCTTATGACCAGCCGACAGATGTTGTGCCTGTCAGACGAGAGGCAAACACTTCACATTACATTCAGTTAATTACTGCTTCTCTCTACGTTCACTTTCAGCTAATTTTTTATTTTTTTTTCATTTTGGCCAGACCGATAAAGAAATTGTTTTGTTTTCTGTCTTGAAGTTTCTAGCTTCTCATTTCATCGCTACCACAGCGGATCGGTGTTTATAAGTTGGCATCCTGGGAATCCCCTAAGCGACTCCCTCTCACTGTATCCCATCTTTTCCACACCTCAGGAACACTCCACTCACACTTTGATGAGTAGCTCTCATGTTACGTGACTGGATTGCTGTGCTGGTACAGTTTCTGTCTTATGGGAATGGATATGAGATACTGTGAAGTTAGCAATGGGATAAGGCAGTTATTATAAATTCATGACTGCTGATGAAGGGGTCAGCCATCTCTCGAGGCTAAAAGTAATAAAAAATAGTTGTGGTCATCACCAAGTTGAAGGCAACAGCCCAGCACGAAATAGGTTTAGATCTGCCTCTGTTAACATCCCCCCAGTTATTTCTCCTTTGAAAAGTTCAGAGAGGGGAATTTTATTCTAATCATTAATTGTACCACCTTCTAAACTTTTATGCGTTGTCATTGAAAAATTAGGCATGCTTTGGTACATTATGCTGATGTATTCAACATCTGAAACCATTTCTGATGACTAAGAACTCATGGGGGGGATCCAGTCATGAATCTTTCCACATAATCTTGACAAAAATAAAAAGAAGAAATATTGAAAAACAGACAGTAATCATGTCAGATTCAACACATAGGCACTGTACATCTCTGTAATCAAGTGCAGTAAAATCTCCAGACAATTGTTGTTTCACAGGGCAGCAGGTCAATCAATGAAGTTAATTAATGGCTTTTTAATTGAACGCTGTTGACAGACTGCTTTTGTGAAAGATGTCAGGTAATCACATGTGACTGGCTAACTTCTTTTCTTTTCATTGCATCTTAATAATTCTTTTTGTGACCTTACTGAACTTTTCTGTTTGACAGATTTATTACACCACTCACTACTTTTTTCTGCTTTATCGTTCACTCTGAGCTAATCGTGTTCATTCCTGTCACAAATTGCAGGCAATAATTGCTAATGTGGAAAATTTTATTAAAGGAGATCTGAGTTTCATGTGTCAATATTTCACGCAGACTGAAGAGATAACTGTCACAGGAATTTGTCTTTCAACGGTCTTCTCTACATGCAGCCCTGAAATAATGATTCCAGCTGTCAGAGGAAATCATATTTTTAGTTTAATCATTATACACCCAAAGAAAGCTACAATTATACATAATACAGCAATATATTACTTATTAAATATTACTTATAATTTTAAAATGCAGATGAAATACTAATGCTAAATTATTTTAGAAATGTGTGCAGTTCTACTTTTTACTTCTGTTGTCCAAAATTAGATGGGTAAAGATAAAAAATTAAGGCAAAACTTCTCTTCTTATATTATATATAAGGAAGTCTGCTATTACCTAAAAATCAGAAGAAAATACCTAAAATACATGACCATAAGAAATAAGACTAACCAAATTTTCCAAGCATGGATAGGCATTTTGCCATTTCAGATTTAGAGCACATATACTGTAATACCACTACACCCACCACAGCATGTATACAGTCTTGTCAATGGCCCAAAATGACAAGTTTGTGCAATTCAAATGTGACGGCATAATCTCTTTGAAATATTTGAAGTGGTGCTGAATACCAGAAACCAAAACAACAGAATCCATGGATTACACCCAGCACAAACACAAGCAATGGACCTTTGCCATGGCTTCTTGCCAAGGCAGTTCTTTGTGAGCCTGAGCCACATATTATATAAACCATTTTGCTGGGGATTCGAATGTAATCGGACCGACTGTAATACTCTGTGGTGTTAAGAAGAACATTGATTGTTTAGGTGAGAAAGAAAGAGGCAGAACGAGAGAAAATGTATGGTTTCTCTCCTAGTGCAAGAAAGAGGAAAACCAACCTGTAAAGCGCTCAGTGGAATGAAGCTTCCCAAGTTCAGAAAGACTTAGATATGAACTTGGCACAGTGTAAGCCATGGGGCCGTGAGGTTTATAAACAAAATCTGATGCTGATGGAACTTGGATGCAAACGTGAGTCAGACACTCAAGGCTGAGAAACAAACTTGATTGCTGCCTCGCTCTCCTGCGACTCTTTAAAAATGCATGTTTCATTCTAGCACCATCTCATCATAAACCTTGCTGAGAAGCAAAGCAGGAGTGTGAGCGAAAAAGCCAGATTTTCTAAGGCGGTTGGACCACATAAAAAAAAATGGGGGTGATTCATTTAGCACCCTTTCTCTTCTATTTCGGATAAACAAGATCTACACTGGATGATGAGGAAGCCCTGGAGCCTGTGAGGCAAATTTAAACCCATATTGGACTTTTTCTCGCTCCAAGAGAGATTTGTATCTTTCAGGGCTTTGGGAAAGAACACAGCCTCTGGTTACACTTTTTTAAACACTATGCAATCCAAGTAGATACTCACCTGGGAGCTTCCACTAAAATTCACTCTATATTTTCTGTGGTAAAAACACTGAGGAAGACTCGCTGATCAGAAAGTTGATGTTGGGAAGAGACAGGGTGGCTGATGGCCCTTTGCTCCTTAGGAGCTGGGGACTGGGGTCATGCTTAAAACTGAATCAAAAGAAAGCAGAAAACACTTCTTCTGAAGTATCAAGAAGGGGAAAAAAAAGACTATAGCCTCTGGGATCCACTCGCGCTGGCCTGGCAGGTCTGTCAGGCACAGACTGAGTCCTGCTGGAACTGGAATCAAAGTCGTCTTCCCTAACTGTGACATTCACAGCATTTCAATTGAGCCATCAGTCTGTCAGACACAATGCCTCCCCCTGCCTAGGGATTTAGTGGGTTCTGTTTTTCTTTGCCATGATCACTTTGACAGGCTTCAGTGAAAACACTGCATGAAGAACGTATGTTTCATGCATTATGCCTCTGTATTCCCTGCTGAACCAACAAGTATTGCTGGGCACAAGCATAAGTTTAAGATGTTGGTGTGCTCCACCAGCTAAAAATGCAGATGGTCTTTTCAATAAACCTATTTTTAACTGTTATTTTTTAAAGGTGTGTTAAAACTGTTCATGACAGTCATTATCACCGACTGTATCTGTCATCCTTTACCTAATCTTTCTCTTTCTGGCTTCTTTTCTACACCCCTTCTTTTTTGCTTTCTCTATCTCTGGCAGACTGGGTTCCTGTAAAGAGGAGATAAAGTCCTCCAGCAGGCCAGCCACGAAGCCTATGTCCCCATCTGACTTTTTGGACAAGCTGATGGGAAGAACCTCCGGCTATGATGCTCGCATCAGACCTAACTTCAAAGGTGTGAGAGAATGTAAACAAACAGAATTTGTCTGCGTATACGCATTATAAAATTGTGAAAATGGTAGCAGCTTGACAGTAGTGGCTCCTGGAAACATAATGGGTGACAGTAGAAAGAACCCAGTGACCGTACTGTATGCTATTACTCCAAATTCATTACAGGAATACTCTTCTCCTGTTTTGTTGTGACTATAATTAAAGGGATAGCTCACCTAAAAAATGTTAAGATTCTGTCATTCTCACTGTACGTTTTTTTATTTTTCTGTGAACCGCAAAAGAGATGTCAGACAGAATTTTCATGCTAATCTTTTTCTAAAAAATAAAAGTAAATGGTGATAGGGTCTTCATTCATTATCCAAACATCTCCAAACAAAAGTAAGTGTTAGTCTGAACTTAAGAAACTACTCTCTTCTATTTCAACAGGACCACCAGTAAATGTCACCTGTAATATTTTCATCAACAGCTTTGGATCTATTACAGAGACAACTATGGTATGTAATCCCACTGGTTCAGTTTTGTTTAATATCAAAGATTCAGCATTGCACTTATGTTATGCAGCTCGTACCTTGACCTCAAATGCAAAGGGGAATTCCTTCTCTTTCTCTCTATTCTTTCAGCCAGCATGCTCTGTTACAATTATATTATTGCTGAGTGAGTTTTTAGTCACTTACCCTACTGTACTTCTCCTTGTCTTGAGAAGCACATCACTTAGAAGTTTAGAGTCCAGTGGGTCAGCTGATGTGCTGATAATGAACTGTCCTCCATGCAATTAAAATGAAAAATTGAGCACGGCCAGGATCTTGAGGGGAAAAAATGAAATGGTGATATACCCATCCTCTAAAGCCTGTGCTTAGCACTAAATGTCTCTGTCAGCAGAATGTTTCAGTTGACCGTTACAGATTGCCATTGTTAACGGTCTGTTAGTCGGTTAACCTGGGATTTGATAATTGGAAGTGCAGGTCTTCCAAAAGAAATTAATGTCAAGGGAGAACAAGTTATTTACTGTCGTGTTGCGGGAATATCTGATTCAGACTGTGTTAAGTTTGCAATTAAAACGTTAGGAAAAAGATTATAAATGCAAACTAAAAGAAAATATAATAATAATCAAACCCATAAATCGACCTATGAGGTTTTGGGACCTAACATTTTTGGGGTTTTCTCTCGCTACAGGATTATAGGCTTAACGTCTTTCTACGGCAGCAGTGGAATGACCCTCGATTGGCCTACAGTGAATATCCTGATGCTTCTCTAGACCTGGACCCTTCTATGCTGGACTCCATATGGAAACCTGACTTGTTCTTTGCTAATGAAAAAGGTGCAAACTTCCATGAAGTCACAACAGACAACAAGCTGCTGAGGATCTTTCAGAATGGGAATGTACTATACAGTATTAGGTAAGCAAAGAAGTCTCTCACTTCAAAAAATAAAGAGGAATTTACAAGAATTAGTGCAAGAGAGCAGTATTTTATTTTTTGCAGGACAATTTTCTTTGTGAATTATATGTTAAAGACATGAGCCAAAGTAAACAGGGTTGGTTAATAGCATCACAATAATCACAATTTGAGCAGTTATTATTCATAGTAAATATACTATGCATTAGATGAGATATATGTGGTCTAGAAACAAAGTTACTTTGTGCCTTTTAAGTCTGATTTAAAAAGTTATTTCTAAAGGTGGATGGAATTGAAAAAAATCATGCCATGTTTGCTCTCTATAGTGGGGAAAATGTTGAGCCTAAAAAGGTCTCTGCATCAGTGTGTAAGTATAGATATTTAGGGTTATCACAGCACAAAAGAAACCTTTTCAAAATTAGTACTGGTGGTCTTTGTCTTTCTCTGAGGCACTGTGTTAAAGCAGGTAATTATACTGCTTCCTCTATCCAAACTTTCTATTAGTGGTGACTCTTCCTCACAGCTAAAACCTTAATGTGTCAGCAGCATGATAAATAAACGGAAACTGAAAAAACTGTCAGGCAGTTAGTTTGCTATTATTTTTAAATCCTTTTTTTTTTTTTTCAAAGGATACATGTCAAAATAATAATAATTAATATGACTTAAATAATAAGTCATATTAACCTTTATTATGACATTTGTATGATGCTTTTGGTCATTTTGAAGCTTGATAGCTGCATATCATAATTAATCTCATCCCCCAAGTCATATTAAAAAACTTGGTCAGATATTTTGTCAAAAAAGAGAGAAATATGGTGACAATTAAAATTTTCCTTTCAGTGTCTTCCTAGTAAGCTCCTTGGATCTTTCCGTATCCTCTATTTAACACCTTTGTGGTTTCACGCTGACTCTTCCCCACTTTCTGCTTTCCTGTTTTGCGCTCTGTCTTAGGCTAACACTCATCCTGTCTTGTCCCATGGACTTGAAGAATTTCCCAATGGACATTCAAACATGTACAATGCAGCTAGAAAGCTGTGAGTACTCTATTCTTCTCTCCCTCCCCCATCTCTCCTCACGCTTCCCCTCTTCACACTTTGCTGCATTCAGTTCTTTTAACACTGATATAGAGTTTTAATGTATGCACTGATAGCTATCACCATAAAGTGAAAACACAGTGAACATATTTAAAAACCTTTTTGTGTGCATCGTTGCAAGGTTAAAATATACAATACAGTTATATAGTTACATAAATATTTATTATGCTTATCAAGCCTGCATTTATTTTTTAATTTATTTATATATATATATATATATATATAGAGAGAGAGAGAGAGAGAGAGAGAGAGAGAGAGAGTGAGAGAGAGAGAGAGAGCATTATGAGATCTGAAAAAAAAGAATAAATCAGAACAGTAGAATCTCTGTATCAATGACACAGAAACCTCATTTTAAAATTGTGTGTAAAGTGCCCTTCCTTATTACCTTGATAAAAGAAAGAGGGAGTCAAAGAAATAGACTATTCACCACCCCAGTGCCCTCAGAGCAGATAGCATCTTAACTCCTGGAACCAATTTAAAGGATATCAATAATGAAACTTTCATTTTGTGTTCCCTTTATTATGTGACCCACCTCAGTTGCCCAAGAGGCTTTTAATTCCACCTCCCTGAGACAAAAGGACACCCTTTCTAACAACCAGAAGAGCCCAAAAAGGAATCTGTGCATTGCAGGATTTGCCTGTTGGATTATTTGATTTGAACCCCCATTTATGTGTTGTGACCACAGATAGCAGCTGAAGTATATTCATTCAGCATTCATGTGGTATAAAAGATTTAGGGTGCATAATACATACAGACAGCATGTTTTACTGTCCTTTCTGTGTCCTCTGTATGTCTACAGTATTTATTCAATGAGTGGAAAAATCCCTCCTCCATGGCCGCAGTTAAAATTGTCCCCCTCTGAGGAGGAGGGTCAGACAGAAAGAGACACACACAGGAAGATGGGCAGGTTTACTGCCTAACAAAGTGGTTATGGAGGGCATAATCATTTCTGATTAAACAAGAGCACCTTTTTAAGGGCCTTGAAGGGACCCACTGGAAACTGTTTTGACAAGTGTTAGGACGCAGCCGAGGGGTGGGATCACCTTGTCCAGAAAGGACACATCTTGGTAGAGAAATCTGATGCTGAAGGCAAGAAATAGATTAAAGCAAAGGTGTGAACTGTAAAATTAAGACAGAAAGTATGTTTTAGGATATTGGGTGTGTAAGTGAAATGATGAAAAAAAAGAAAATGAAAGAAAAGTGTGAACATGACAAATTAAACAAATGTACGATTATTCAACACAGTCTCACTGCAACTCATCACATTTTGACACTTGGTCAAAACCCTTTTGCGTAGCTTTTTGAAGATCAAAGTACCCCTTTGAAGGGTCCTCCGTTGTTTTAAATAGGAAACTCTTAGCGTCAGTATGTCGACACAATAATTTTTTTATTTTATCGTCATAATAAAAAGATATATTGGGTAAAACCAATGGCATTATTGCGTATATGTAGGGGTGTGATTTGTCAATTTAAACAGTCAAAACAGTTTTATTTAAATTATATTATTTACACATTTCAATTCAATCCAAATTTATTTGTATAGTGCTTTTCATGATACATATCATTGCAAAGCAGCTTTACACCAAGGAAATGTTTTACAGTTTATGTAGTAGTAGCTTTTACTTGTAGATATGGCATAGATTTGAGATAAAGATCAATTATTGATGTAATCGAACAGACAAGGAACATTATAAATTAGTAGCAGAGTTCGGTAGTGCTGTGTGTTGTTCCAGGGTTGGCATCATCTGAAGTCCTCTGTGGGGTTGGCATCAACTGAAGTCCTCTGTGGGGTTGGCATCATCTTTTCTTAAGTGTTTTGGATCCAAACTGGAGCTTGTGAAATCCTAGTGACCACAGGATGACAATCCCACGGTAGAAACAGAACAAATAGGAACAAAATTAGCGTAGCTGCTTTTCAAACTAAGAAACTGAAGATTTGTTAAACCAGAGCTAAAAGATTAATGATGAACATCTGATCAGATATAACGGCAGGAAAAGTTGAGATGCACTATTCAAATGCTTGGATAAAAAAGTTGTGTCTTTAATCAAGATTTAAACAGAGAGAGTGTGTCTGAACCTTGAATGTTATCAGGAAGGCTGTTCCAAAGTTTGGGAGCCAAATGTGAAAAAGCTCTACCTCCTTTAGTGGACTTTGCTATTCTTGGAACTACCAACAGTATAGAGTTTTAAGATCTTAGGGAGCGTGGTGGATTGTAGCGTGTTAGAAGACTAGTTAGGTATGCAGGAGCTAAATCATTAAGTGCCTTATAGGTAAGAAGTAATATTTTATAGCTGATGCGGAATCTAATAGGCCGCCATTTATGAGCACATAACCCAAACCCTGCTCCTAAACCACCTGTCAATAAAACACAAGAAATAGCTATATTATATAGATATATTAAGCAAAACAACTGAAAACAATTGTGGACCCTTCACGTCAAAAAATGACAAAAAAGGGGTACCTTGAGCTTCAAAAATCGACGCAAATGGGTCATGACCAAGCATCAAAATGTGACGAGTTGGAGTGAGACTGTGTTGGATTAAGGCTTCAAAATGATTTCTTTTTTTTTTTTTTAGGTATTACTGAAACAGATTTAGCAACAGATGCTTTTGTAGATTATAAGGAACACACAAATCAAACAGGCTGCACAGACCAACAACATGTTTTTTTAGAACCAAAGTAACACTGGAAAGCAATAAAATATCTGAAATATACACACTGTAAAAAATGGCTGTGATTTTAACAGTAAAAAACTGTGAAAATGTTTGAAAACATTCCCAGATTTCCCTGCATTGCATTTCAAATTTAGTTTGAATTGGATATTTTTTCTTTGAAATAACTCTCTATATATTATATCAGTTAATAAAATAACAGAATTTAACTGTAAAATTAAATTAAAACCGTAAAACCTAAAATGTTTTTACCATATTTTTTTTACGGTCACATTTTTACCATACATTTTACAGATTTTTTTTTTACTTCCATTCAAAATATTTGATTCAGTAACATGTTTTTTGTTTGTTTGTTTTTGTTTTTTCTATTTCGGTAGGCACTGAATTTGTCAAAAGTGACAGTGAATAAATTTTTAATATCACAAAAGATTTCTAGTTCAAATACATGCTGTTCTTGAATTTTTTTTTTATCAATTTGAATAATAACAAAAATGTTTCTTGAGCATCAGCATATGTATGAAAGCAAAAATGTAATAAATAAATAAATAACCTCTAACACTAAAAATAAACCTCTCTCATGCTATTTTGTAACTCTAAGAATAAAGATACATTTATCTCATGTTATTTGTATATTAAGTTTCTTTTTTTCTACATTTTTGCTATGTCACACCATAGGACACAGTGCACTTTTTATTTGTCAACTAGAATGATTTCTGAAGTATCATATGACACTGAAGTAACAACTACTAAAAAATCACCCTTGACACCACATGGATAAATGACTTTTTAAAGTAGGAAAAACATTATTTTAAATTGCAATTATATATCACTACAACTGTTTTTAATGCATTTTTAATCTTATAAATAGTCTTGGTGATAAGAGACTTCATTTTTACTTAGACTGCAAGCAACAAGTGAGTTCCAAAACACTAACTTTATGGGAATATTATTGCATATTATGCCTTTTTGATATATATTGACATTTAAAACACTAGACAAAAAATTCTTCCTCATCTCGAAAAACATTCATATTCCTAGTACTTGTTTGAATATAATGTTTTGAAAAATACCAAACTTTTCAAAGACACCATGACATTCAAGGGCTTTCAGTCTTCATCCTTTTTTCATGGGTTTGTTTTTTTGAAGACGAAGGGGGGACTAGAGGTTTCTGAATAATAGATGTCTTTGTAAATCCCTGAGGGTCTCTGATAGACATCAATATTATTCAGATTTGTCAAGTATGCTACACTGTTATTGCATGCCTCATGCATTTTTAATAGGCCCCTAATCTCACCATGTACTACAGATCTGTTAGGAATGATGTGGGGGGTGTGAAGATATTGTTGCAAGTAGCATAAATAAACCAAAACGAGGAGGTTATGAATATAACCAAGGTTCTTTGAGGGAACGACACTGCGTCCAGAGACGCTATGGGGAACGCCTTCATGCG